>VZTL01032204.1:0-13036 GCA_013400535.1 Scopus umbretta
CCTGCCGGGTTAAATCACAACAGTTAGCAATGGCATTTCCCCCCAAATATATATAAAGTTAAACTTTAAATATATAAAAAATTAACTTTAAAGTTAAAGTTATTTTTGAAACCTGCAAAAAGTGACCTTAAATTACACACAAAATCCTATGAAATCTCCAGATCTAACTTCTCTATGAGTTTAAATTTTGGCTTCTCAGAAGGGGTTAAAACCCCTCAACTTTTCTTGTAACACAGCATAACTGTATCATGTCATTGTTACTGGAACAGTAATACATGTGTTGTTAGTTCTTCAACAAACAGCTAATGACTAACTATAAACCTTATTATCAAGCTGAAGGAATGTTACACATCCAACCATTTAACAGCAATAACAATCCATCTGTTGAGCATTATTACTTCTATGAATCATAAACTTAATTTTAAATTAGGTGATTAAATAGTGGCATAATTCACTTAGATGTTAAAGGGATAATATTTTGTTTGTGGTTCCAACTGTTTACCTGGACTTACATTAGCTGACGCTTAGGGCATAACTGTGCAAATATCTGCTCATGACTGGAAGTGAACACCAGGTTTTGTGTTTAGAAATCAGAAGAGTAACAAAGTTGGAGATGATAATCTTGAGTAAACAAAATAAGTTGATATAATCATTCCACATCTTGTATATGCACACTTTTGAGTGATAAAGTAGAAAAAGATAATGATTGTTTTTTCTATTGTGTTAATCCTAGTGAAGCACACTAGTCTTTCCCTTATAACCCGATATTGGGTACAGGTATCATAGGCCTGAGTGGTGGGATGGTAACACCACCTTACTAAAAATGTTGAAACTATCTCCAATGCATAGGATTTTTCCAGATCCTAAGAATTTTTCCCTTTCACCTTTTCTTACTTTACTGATTAAACCACAAGCAGATTTTCTATTGACTTAACTCAAGCAGCGAAAAAAAAAATGTTTTTTTCAAATAAAATCAGAAAAAATTCTTATGAAGCACTCCCAGAGATTCAATCTTTCTCCAAATATTGAACTACTGTATCATCCCATTGAGATGGGATGAACTACAAACGCTCATTACCTTTAGGTTCCACTAGGCTGATATCCTTCACATTTGTTCCACCATGGTCCTGCTCTTATAGCCTTGCATTTGTATATGAAAGCATTGTGTGTGGAGTGGACTGTCCCTGTTTAGCTGCAACACCTATCACCCAGATTGATTTATATTTGAGCCTGAAGTATTGCTGCTATTGCTAATAAGCATACTGCCAGGACCGCAGCAGGACCCATGCTTACCTACCTGTCTGAAGATCCCATGAAGTACAGAGCTCATTGCACAATTCAGGCTTTGAATTTGTATCATCTGCAGTGTTACTGGATCTTGTGACAACTCATCCACAGCACATCAAAAGCTTTTGGGCTTGATGGAATTTCTGATGAAAAAGTCCTGTAGGATGCAGTAGGAATGCAACCAAATATAGATCATATGTCTTAAATGTCAATAAGTTTAATAATATAACAAGTCTTTTTAGTACTGCAAAACATGTTAGCAGTAGTTGTACATTACTCCTTTGTACCAGGCTCTAAACCTATAAAAATCAATTTTTGCCCCAGGCAGCAACTGCCTAACTTTATGGAGTCACCCTGTGGAAGCAGGAAGAAGCACAGAGAAGTGAAAGGACCTATGCTGGGTGCCAAGGAGATCAACAGAAGAGACAGAATATATAAGTGCTGAGCTCTCTTTACTTCTGGGTGCTGCAGTGGGAGGAGAATATTTAATTTAATTCATGTTCTACCCAAAAGTATTAAATAATTACCAATAATTTACTTAAATCTCTCTAAAATTATCAGCAAGTTAAATCAATGTTTGTGTTACTCATCTTTGCTGATCTAGTGCATGATGCCTCTTCCTAAATTTAAATATCAATAAAAATATTATGTGCAGTCAAAGCCTAGTTCAAAAGCTAAGAAGCCAACAGAAGTCCTCTTGTTGACCTCAGCAGGCTTCAGGCTATTTAGGCAACTTGTAGCTGTACAAGAAGGGTCATGAATTCGCCAGTACTTTGTTCCAAAACATGACTTAAAAAAAAAAAAAAAAAAAAAAAACAAAAAAAAAATACCAAGAAGAAACTAAAGAATGGGACCGCATAACATTTGGTTGCAGTGATCATTTAATTGCAGACTGTAAATGGTGTCTACTCAGTGCAGAAAACCAGTACTTTCAGAAGTACGAGGAGGTTGAAAAAAGGAAAGAAGAATAACGCATAGAGTAATAATATCCTCCCTCTGCTCAAATGCAGGGAGTTGGAAGGGTGCCTGTTCTTTAGCATTTGGTATGATTTTGTGCCTGTTACATATTCTGCTGCTTAATAAATTTACCCTGACAAGGAAAGTATAATCTTTCCTGAGACAGCATAGTTATTATCTTCCCTAGATGATGAATTTGCTTTCTTCTTTATGAGACTTGCAAGAACAGAAAGAAAGCCTTAGCTAACTGGTGGCTGGTACTAGGGGTTCAACCGTTTTGAAGTAAGCATTATAGTTTCTTGTGATAAGGAATTCACAATGTTGTCTTTGAGATTCTCTTTATTGCTCCCTGGTTTTGTGAATTTTATTTGTTACTAGAAAACAATAGTTCTCATTACATTTGCTGTAGGCAATGTCAGAATGTCCCCATCCAAATGGCTCATCAGCCTCATGCATATCACTGTCAGTCATGCCACAGGCAGATCACTAAGGCAAGATATCCTGAAATGTTCTTATAGCTACATAACTGCCCTAATAATGACATGCAGCTGCCTGTAGCAGAGCGCCTGTAGCAGATGATAAATTCCTAGTCTACTTGCTGTCCAGTTTTCACTGTGTTGTAATAAAATGCTATTGGCATGTGTAGATACAAGGGGCAAACAAGGTTCTGCTTCAAGGTTCTGCCCTTTGAATTGCTTGTCTTTTAATAACTATATTGGGAATGCAGAAGTAACCAGTGTAGTAGAGTTTCATGAAATATAGAGCGAAACACTCTAATGTGCTTAGATCCAGGCTCTGACACATCCTGTAGAATGAGCTATTCAGCCCAAGGAAATTACTGCAGTGTATGTTTAGTAACTACGGATTACAACTGACCTGCCATCTGGTACTAAAGGAAACGGTGTCACACTTCCGGCACAGAGCAGGCACCGGGGAGCCTGTGATTACTTTGCCAGACAATACTTTGCTTGAATAAAATATATTGTACAGCCTCATTAACTGCATATTTTAACTCTGCATGACTGTAATAATTTGCCATAAAACTAAGGTTTATGAACATGAAGTCCATACCAGCACAAGAGAAAAAGAGATAGGACACTTGAAGTTCTTGAAATTTTTCCATCATGAAAAGGTAGGAGATTGCCAATCTTAAACTCAGATCAACAGATAATCAGTTAGAGAGAAATGTATGTAGCACCCTGAACTTCAAAACAGAAAGCTGTACATTAGATGGACAGCAGGAAGAGTCAGTGAGCCCTAATGCCAGGAAAATCTGTTTTTAAGGACATGGTCTTAGCAATAGCATACAGAGAAATACCACAAACATTTAGCAAAAGTACAACACTTCTCTGTAGAAGTGATGCTATTACCTCATGAAATCTCAAAAAAGCCCCAGTTCTACAGAGCTGAGTCAAGGCTGGGTATACTTCTTATAATTTTGTCAAATTACCTCTTCTATCACCTCATCTGAGCATCGCTGTAATATGTTGCTCAAAAAAAAAGGATACACTGGATCCAGTTCTGAATTATTTGTTTAGGCAAATCTCTCTGTATGTTTCCTGACTGATATGGTGTCATTAGCAATTATCTCTAATGACCAAAAAAATGTACTAAATCATAAAGAGAGTACTTGTGCCAAAAATATTTTGGGTAAGTTGATAGGAAAAATGATAAATAGGTATTTGAAGAATAATGGAAACTCCCAGTTGGAAGTCACAGCAGGGAACCTTCTCTCCTGCATGGGACTGTTCTAAAAATCAAGAGCAATAAAGAGGAGACAGAAGATCAAATTTATTTTTAGATCTTGAGCTTTAGCTGCACTGTACAAATAAATGATACCGAGTTACTTATTTGCTTACATTTCAAGTAGATGTATCTACAACTCCTCGGATCCCATGTATATAATGTAGATGATTAAAACTAAGTACAGCATGAATCGTTTCTTATCCAGAATGTCAGTTCAAACGTAAGCACTGATGTTATTAGCAACACACACCAATCCAGCCGTTGCCATTGAAGATGTGCAGAAACTTTAGTACCTGGTTTTGGCAGAAGTACAGCAATTTTAGCAATTCCTGAGAACAAGCCTAGCTTTCCCCTATTATTCGAACAAGATGCTACCAGCTGCAGAGCCTTTTTTGATTTCTATTACTGATAATGTACAGATAATTCACTGAAAAAAATCCAGTAATATTATGCCACAGAGAATCTGCCTCTCAGTCTTGACACAACCTGCCAAGTATGTAATTCAGACACGCCCTCATTTTTTCCCCCAAGTTAAAAATTTTGGCTCTAAAAAGCTTTTTATTTCACCGTGGATTAAGAGAGAATAGCCACTTCCAGTTTCGTAAGTGAATGCCTTTCTCCTTTTAAAAAATTCAAAATGTATTCTTGAGACAATATGTAAAAGATCAATGAAAAACTCCTACAAGAGAGTTTCCTACTTAGCATTTGTGATATAAAGATAAGTAAGGAAAACATAGACATATCTCTTTCCCATAGTTCTATCCAAAGTAACTATGTGCACAAAATTAACAAAGAGGAAAAATGCATGTGAGAGCATTATGCTTTTTCAGAGTAACTAACCTGTAGTCTGAAGTTCTCACAGCTACTTTACATTTGCTTTTCTTCTGCAAACAATAATTTGGAGATGAACTGACAAAAAAGTAAGTCACTATAAATAATATCCTCTTAAAACACACTCTTAGAAATATAAGTAGTTATTTTTACTTAAAACCTTTTTAATGTAACACAGATTTTCAAGGTAATAAAGAAAAACTTACACAAACATGATAGATAAGTATCTACAGCAGCATTAATCAATACAAGAGAGAAACAGGCACATTACCAAAAAAAAAATAGATGCTATAGTATAAGTTGAATTTATGTACCACAGCTTTAATACACATATATAGAAATATTAATTGTTGTAAACGTGGTATCATCTGCAGTCCATTTTTATGGAAAAGTCTGAAGGAAAAAAAAAGCTTCTTGCTGATACTATCCGTATACTAAAAGGACTCGAGAATTTGCACTATACCTATGTGTATACTCCAGCAACAGAGAATATAAAAATCAGACAAAGATGTTGCACAAAATTCTTTTTGAAACACTATTTGTATTTGAAACACAATCCTATTTTTGAAACCACAGTTTTGATTTTCCTTCCATTCTGTTTCTTCTTTTGTAAACCAGGCACAGTTAGAAGCTGCAGAAGCAGTAAAGCTGTCCTTGGTTTTGGCTGCTTTATTTTATTACATTATATCGCACATTTCTCTATAGCAAAAAGCCACTGAAATAGGACCATCTTTTGATAGAGTTGTTTCTGGTAAGCTTGCTTCCTGCTTTGTTTTCCTACCTGTCCTGGAACTTAAATGACCCTTATTATTAGTGCAACATAAAAGGCAGGAACGCGTGTAGGTTATTTCATGTATTCAGGGCAGGTTATGAGAACACTCTCCAAGGAAGTGTTTTACCCTCACTCTTATCAACCAGGTCTGCTCCACATAAACCTACCAGGTTACCCGGGTTCAGGGAAATTTACTGCTCAGCACAAGGGTGGCAAAAATCAGGTCTTGAAAGAAATCCACTGTGTTTTGCTTTGCAGAGCAATTCTTTCAAGAGCTGCAAAGATTATTCATTTTTCATACCGACCAGAACTGGCCTCATCCCTCTGCCACTGCTTGTTTCACATGGTGAGGTGGATAGTGCTGGATGTTGGCAAAGAGAAAGCAACAAGCCAACATAAGACAGCAGAGTACTTTAAAATTATAAATATCATTAACTGATGGATGCCTGTAGCAGCTGCATCACCTGTTAATGCAGATGACACCGAGTCTCCAAGTATAGGAAATTAAGGACTTAGAGGTGCTGCTGCTATATAGTTATACCAGTGGAGGACCTCCTCTGTAGATATTTAGTGGAATCACTTTGTCAGTATATTTCAACTACTGTTTCAAACAATATAAATGAGTACAACAACTAAAAAAAAAGTATACTTCTCTCTTGTCCAAAGGTCCAGTGAGATGTCTCAAAGGTCAGTACAGCCTAGGCTAACCAGTACCAAAGGGATCACAGGAAGTAGACCCCATTAATCACACTGAATGGGGAGCAAAGGTTAATTTGCTCATACCAACAGACAAGTCTGACTTTGAAAGTAACACGAATTATGAACTTTCCAGACCCTGCTGTTAATATTGATGAATCTTAAATAAAGAACCTCCCAGGCCTTGCAGCCCCTTTCCTCTTCATGCAGTTTTGAGACACTCATGTCTCTTCATCAGGACTGTGTGATTAGAAGCCACGCCTGCACACACCTTCAGTAGCACTGCTGAGCTTTATAGAATGGAACAGCATCACTGGATAGTGGTTCAACTGAATGAGGGTATTCCTGGACATTCGTTAGTTTCAGTCATGCACTCCATATACCATACTGTTAGATCACAGAAAGTGCTAATTTACCTATTACAATTCCAAAGCCATGGTCTCACCCTCTCCATAGTAAAATTGTCTCAGCTCTGCACTTGGTCTTTCATCTCACTTTTTGTCTCAAAATTGGCTTTAGTAAAATTAATGAATACTTGGAAAGGAATCTCAGTAGTATTTTAGTTTGACTTTCAGTCTTTGAAATCCCTGAGAGGAACCCTGTCATACAGTGGGAAAAAATTATACTGCAACAGTGGTGGAACATTTTTTACCATAGAATACAGAACACCAAACTACTAATTTGAACAAGCAAATAGATATATGAGCATGAGTTACTAGAAAAAAAATCTCAGTCTAGTAAAGCAACAAAAGGGTGGTTTCACATCAGTTAAAGACAGTCTGCTGCCCCAAAAAAAGATGGGTGGTAGTCTGGGGTTGCTTGGGGTTTGTTTTTTTTTTAACATTTTTAGAGGGATACAGAAGGTATTTAGAGACTTGATTTACACCTGAGTTGGTATAACTTGAAAATAAACCGTGCTTAAGTCTCCATCCATGCCTAAGACACTTCTATAATAATAATAAAAAAATTAACTACAAGTATATGAAAAACCTGAATAAAAGTAACAATAAAGCAGATTTCACAAAAAAAAGGTACAAATGGTTTCCCTCTTTCCACAGCTGACACTTCGGACAGCCTATTTGAAAGGGCTTATTTAAAGAAAAATACAAAAATCAGGCACAAGGCACTGGACGGATAAGCACCATTTATTCCTAATGCTTCTGTAGCTGAGCACAGGTGGCTACCACTGCAAGGATATTAGCTGGCCTTGTGTTTCTTTACCACTAAATACTTGCCAACTGTTGCTGTCCTGAGCCTTCTGACTTTCTGTACATCAGTATACCTACTACAGCCACGTGCTAATGATTATACACACAGGCAGAATATCTTTATTCATTCAGACTCCAAACTTTAGCTGACTTGCTTCTGAGCTCTGAAAATAACACACTACTTACCTATTTTTCTGAGGAGACAGAACTACTTCATTTTGGGCATGAAATGGTAAAGAGCTTTCAGCCTTTTCCAGTGTCATCTACGGAATATGCTAATAAGTAAAGATATTTATTCCAATTTCCTGAATCAATGATAATTACAAAAGCTATTACTTCTGCAAAGAGTTATGGTTCTTTCATAATAACTGTTGTTACCAAATAATTTGTTTGGCAAACAATCCAATATAATTTAAAGGAGAATAAATTTAGTTCTTAGCATAAATACAGATTAATTCCCATTCTTATGTTAAGCTTGTTCATTTTTGCTTTCCCTTTATACTGCATACTCCTAAGACCATTCACTCTTCTGCCAAATACTGTCCTCTCTTCTTTTTTCCTCTGTTCAGTGGGCTCTACCTTGCGTCTTCTCATCATAATCTCGTTCAATAAATTTTTGATTCACTATATCTGAAGTTTTATGTTCATAAGAAGTAGGCATTCCCCATTAGAAGTAATCATCTTCCTGGAGGAAAACCTTGCACACTGATGCTTCAGAACATGTGTCTAATTGCATTTATTTCTTTTCAAACATTAGTGGGTTTAATTTATCATAGAATCATAGAATCTTAGAATCATAGAATACCAGGTTGGAAGGAACCCCAACGATCATCTGGTCCAACCTTTCTGGGCAAGAGCTCAATCTAAACAAGACAGCCCAGCACCCTGTCCATCTGAGTCTTAAAAGTGTCCAGTGTAGCAGAGTCAACCACTTCCCTGGGGAGATTATTCCAATGGTTGACTGTTCTCACTGTGAAAAATTTTCCTCTCATGTCCAGTTGGAGTGTCCCCAGAAGTAACTTGTAACCATTACCCCTTGTCCTCTCCATATGACTCCTTGTAAAAAGGGAGTCTCCATCTTCTTTGTAACTACCCTTTAAGTACTGGTACATGGTGATGAGATCACTGTTAAGCCTCCTTTTCTCAAGGCTGAAGAGACCCAGTTGTCTCAGCCTTTGCTCATATGGCAGACTTCCCAGTCCTTTGATCATCTTGGTGGACCTTCTCTGGATGACCTCCAGCCTGTCCACATCTTTTTTATATGGCGAATTTCAACTAGATCATTCACTTTGATTAATAAATGTTACCTCCAGTACCAAATTATCGAAGCAAAACAGCAACCATGCCACTCAGTGTCTACAGGTCACTGCTGGAGCATCTGAAACTCTGCCCATACAGGTTGACAGTGGTAATCCATCATACGCCAGTACCATTTGACACTTAACTTCCTCACAACCCTTCATATTGTTAGCAGTACAAGTTGAATATTATAACAAAGAACATCCTTGTGGCTGGCTGAGAATTCAGTCAGCAATTGTTTTGCTTTTCCACAGTGAATTGCCAAATAAAATAGCAAATAGTGTGTTTAATCCTTCTAATTTCTACAAAGGGCTTTAGGTTTTCACAAATTTGATGTATCAACAATAGCTTCCTCATCTGATCACAAGAGCTCTGTCCCTCCTCCGCTATTTAACTCAGCAAAAGGTTAGAAAACATCCACATTTGATGGATGTTTTTGTCATACATATTCTTACAGTGCTGGACTCTCACACACAGGTCTCATCCCAGTTTGCAGCACCTCAGTACAGCCCAGCCCTTGTTGCCATTCCCGCCCCGAAGCAGCACAGGATTCTGCAATGGCATCAAAGCCATACAGCTGGATAAGATTTTTCCAGGGGTCTGTCTTCTTTAATAATGCATATTCTCCTTTCTACTTCTGCCACATAATTTTCTGCCACTGAGTGCTTTCACATTGTACATGTATTTACATGTATTTAAAAACTGAGATGTTTGACTTCAGAAATGTCTTAATTAAATAAACATAAAAAGATGTCTAGTGCACATTCATCCTGGAAGAAAACTACAGATCTAGGCATAAGGGAAAAACATGAGAAAATCAGAATAACCATTCTTGGATTTTGTTAAAGGTTTCATAGTGCCTACAGCTGGATGTTATTTGAACAGCTTTTTACTCTATTTCCCAGCTATCATAAGCACTTAGGAGTTTGATTATAATTTTATTCTAGGGGCTCATTTTATAACTAGGCCCAATTTGATTCATGTCCTCCATCAGCCTCAGGAGACTTGAAATCAGCCTTCATTATCATCTCACTTCCATTTTAGAGGTAAAGAAAAAGCCACCAAAAAGATTCTTTATGAATTGTCAAATCATGGCCTTCATTAGAGCCCACTTGGTGTTCCCACAAAGGCATCTGAACCCATACAAAACATGCCCTTGCTGTTCCTGGTTTTCAAATACGTTATCACCAGTGAGCTTTGGGGTTATTTCAGCCCTTATATCTCTGGATGCCCCTCATACCTGCCAATGGATGTTTCAAGCAAGTCTTTACAGAACTGACTTTCTAGAAAGGGGCTGTAAAAATATATACCTGAATAAGAAAAGCAAACCTAAAAATAAGAATTGTGTATTATGACTACCTGGATTTGTTCTGCTGTATTCAGAGTTTAATATTACTAAACATAAGCTAGTGGGTCTGTACAACACTATATATGGATTTCAGGATGGGAGTGTTAACATACGGGGGGAAAAAAAGCCAGCTATAGTCAAAGAACACTTTTTTTCTTTGAGAATCAACAGAAAAGATATATTTTAAAAAACTAAAAATTTGTATCCATTAATATTATGTGTGTTTTGATCCCATGTCATGCTTCAAAGTAATAAGTACTTTATTTCTTTAACTAACAAAGAACAATTGCAGATTTCCAGTTACATGGTTTTCCTTTTTCATTTGTTTGTTTCTTCTACTACTCTTGATTAATTAGCAAAAAAATCTGAGAAAGATATCATTGTGTGTTTCACTGTTCTTTAAAAGGTCTGTAAACAAAAAGACTGAAGTACTTTTCAAAAACATAAATGAGTAAATCATACCCAATCATTTTGGTTTCAGAATGAGAGAGAAACTCTGTGTTTAATGATGGGTTGGGTTGGCAAAAAAATCACACTGACATCTCAAGTAGCACTTGGTAAAAGATGGAGGAATGAGATCTTTAGTTCTCAATTCATTTTCAAATCAGTAAAACTGTAAAAACATCAGGATCCTACAGATGTTCAGTATCTTGTAGGACATCAGCAGACACATGAAACAGTCAGAAAAAGATACATACCTAATCCACAGAATAAATATAAACAAACACAACTGTCTTTTTGGAGTGCACAGACTGAACGGAAAGTAAAAGCTTATTTAAAATTAAACCAGAGGTGTCATCCAAAGTTTACAGGCCTGTAACATACACAGCCTCTCCCTCTCCAGGCTCATTTTCATGGATTCTTCCTTCTTACAAAAAGCTCTCCAAGGACACATTTTTTTCTCCCAATTCCCTTTACTTTTCCCCCACTCACTCTACTCTCCAAAACATGAACTGAACTGCTTGATGCTTCTTTTTCTAGCACTCTTACAGATATATTTCTGTATATATTCTTACTGACTTAAGTGACTTTACTTTTTTTTTAATATATCACTGCTATGACTGAATCATAGTGGCACATCCAGTCCACCTCTGAGAGCTCCAAGCACCCTGGAGACAGCAATCTTAACCTGCTTCAGGACTAAGGGGCATCCTAACACATTTGCTCTTCAGCAATTTCAGCTTGGCAAAATTGCAGGCACCACTGGAATGAAATGCAAGGGGCACTGAAGACAGGCAGCTAGGGACAGAGGTATGTCTTCTTCTTCCCACTGTATTTAGCTGCCTGTTTGCCTCCAAGGCCCTTTAGTGCTCTGCAACCTTTGGCATTTTAACATTGAAATTTACTGATACAGGAAAAATCAGAAACCATTACAAGCCTTCCATGTACTTTTAAAAGAAAGGTACAGGAGGGGAAATCAAGAGGATGTTTGACACAAGACCAACTGAACTGGATGCCCAAACAATTGACTTTTCAAAGAGAACTTTATATCCCCCAACTCTTTCAGCTCTCCTCCTTCCCACTTTGTCAGCCCCAGCCAGGTCCCAGACACGTGCTGTGGGCAAAACCTCACCATTCTGGGGTCAGGTGCTGTCTCTAAGCAGCATCACTGAGAAAGCACTTAGTTCATGGTACAGCTTTTGAAACAGACCTCTGGATCAAACCAAATATTCTTAATGCCTGTGCTGCACTCAAATGGAGTAATTTGTATCACATTTGAATTCAAACTGGTTCAACCTTTGCCATAGAGATTAAGATTTAGAATTAGTTTTGCCCCATAAAGCTCAGGTCAATTTAGAAGCTGGTGCAAATTTGAAGTTGAAGTAATTGAATGTAGAAGGGTCAAAGCCATACAAGGAAATCCTGCTCCCAAAAGCCAAAGCTTTAACTGAAAGAGCAAGTAAACTAACATCTGAGCAAACAAATGTTCACTTTGCAATTGGAATAATAGAATCACAGAACGGTTTGGGTTGGAAGGGACCTTAAAGATCATCTAGTTCCAACCGCCCTGCCACAGGCAGGGACACCTTCCACTAGACCAGGGTGCTCAAAGCCCCATCCAACCTGGCCTTGAACACTTCCAGGGAGGGAGCTTCCACAGCTTCTCTGGGCAACCTGTTCCAGTGCCTCACCACCCTCACAGTGAAGAATTTCTTCCTTAGATCTAATCTCAATCTATCCTCTTTCAGTTTAAAGCCTTTACCCCTTGTATATCACTACCGGCCCTTGTAAAAAGTCCCTTTCCAGCTGTCTTGTAGGCCCCCTTCAGGTACTGGAAGGCTGCTGTAAGGGCATCTCCAGAGCCTTCTCTTCTCCAGGCTGAACAACCCCAACTCTCTCAGCCTGTCTTCACAGGAGAGGTGCTCCAGCCCTCTGATCATCTTTGTGGCCCTTCGCTGGACTTGCTCCAACAGGTCCATGTCCTTCTCATGTTGGGGGCCCCAGAGCTGAATGCAGTCCTCCAGGTGGGGTCTCAAAAGAGCATAGCAGAGGAGGAGAATCACCGCCCTTGACCTTCTGGTCTTGCTTCTTTTGATGCAGCCCAGGGTACAGCTGGCTTTCCAGGCTGCAGGTGGACATTGCCAGGTCACATCGATCTTCTGATCAACCAATACCCCCAAGTCCTTCTCCTCAGGGCTGCTCCCTATCCATTCTCCACCCGGCCTGTACTTGTGCTTGGGATTGCCCCGACCCACATGCAGGACCTTGCACTTGGCCTTGTTGAACTTCATAACGTTCACAGAGGCCCACATCTCAAGCCTGTCAAGGTTCCTCTGGATGGCGTCCCTTCCCTCCAGCATGTCGCCCGCACCACACAGCCTGGTGTTGTCAGNCCTTCCCTCCAGCATGTCGCCCGCACCACACAGCCTGGTGTTGTCAGCAAACTTGCTG
>VZTL01032206.1:0-22898 GCA_013400535.1 Scopus umbretta
AAACCAAACAAACCCACAAAACCCTAAACTCCAAAGTCACACAAATCAAGCCACCACAAAAATACCTCCAACTGTCCCCACTCCCCAAATTCCCAAATCCTTAAAACAACCACCAGACATGAACATACTGGTAACCATTTTCTGTATTTGTCTTGACAACTGTGCAAACTAAATGAATTTCTGCTGACTCTTTGTCATCATCAAATAAGGCTTGATTTCATACCCAGAGGCTGGGATTTATTTTCTAAACAGAAACTTTGACACTAAAATCTTTCACGGATAAGCCCCAAAAGACATTTAATTAATGATTCTGATAACTGATGAGGCAACCAATGAGCTCTGAAGTTAACTATCTTCTTCAGAATTGATGTAAGTGATTAGAAAAAAACCCTATGGGCAGAGGTGTTGCCAGTCTAACTAGTGATAGGCTATTTATCACAAGCCTGAACACATGCAGACTGTAACAAGTGAGCTTTTAAAAAAAATGTATTGTGCAGAGATAAAGCTACTGCAGTTTAAGCTTGAATTCAAGGAATGGAAAATTTCCAAAATGGAAAGAAACAATTAGATACTCGGTAGCATTCATGTTGGAAAAACCATGAGAAACAAGTTAATGCATTAAAAATTAGATCTTTGACGAGAATTTGCTATAGAACGTCATATATTACTGAATTGCTATGATGCAAAGGATAACGTAAAGTATAATAAGCCAGAAAGAGAAACGGAAAAACTTGTTAGAAAACAAGGTTGGTCAGACTATGGGAACTCATCTTTCAGATGTATGGCCGGAATTTCTAGTACAGATCAGTTCAATTTTTTGAGTAACAAAAGTAGAAGGTTGTTGAGAGTACTTAAAATAAGGTAGTCACAAATCAATGGCTTTTCAGGTACAACTAATTCAAATCTGTAAATGGACTCTGAAATTGCAGAAGATCATTCTATAAAAACACCATGTACCAGTTCCTTGATGCTAGAAAAGATTAGATTTTTTAATAAAGCAAGTCAGACCAAATAACTAGATGTACATACAAAATATAGTTTTATATTTATTTCTTTAAAGAAGAAATTCTTTCCCCATCTGAAAATTATAATAATTGACACACACAGGTAAACATGCATATATAAAAAGAAGTCAGTCTAACTCATCACAATCTTTGCTTACCACATACTCTCTCTGGTAAATGTGGAAGGTTTCCCTAGAGGCATACAAGGCACATGATTACTGCTAAGAAGCATTCAAAGGAAAAAGAAAATCTTATTTTTTAACATTCTTATTACTCATTACAAAATCTTAGCAAGCACATGCTTTGTTACATAGTATATCATCTTTAGCTTGCATAGCATATTTGACAAAGTTGTGAGAGTGAATAAAGAAGAATGAAAGTAAATATTTTTGCTGCTTTCATCCGAATTCACCTCAGTGTATGCTATGAGATCCACCTATCGTCCTCTTCACAGTGACATACTGCTGGCGCTGTGTTCTTTTAGAATTTGTTACTGTTTTCTAATTCTTTCTACACTTTCTGAAGACCTTTTCTTAAGATACAGAAAGTACTACTCATTCTTGAGAAACAATAAGCAAGTTTCTCACTGAGCTCTTTCTAGATTGAAACTACTACATCTGTTGACGTGTCCTGTTTGGGGAAGGAGTCTTTCATTCTTCCAGAAAAGAGGTAGAGGTGTCCTCCTGTCTTGCTCCACAGATGGACCCTTGGATGTTTACACTTTTTTTCAGGGGAGACAGGGAGATTGAAAACACCACTGAATTCTGAAAAATTGAGATTTACAAAAAAATAAGCTAAAAGGAAACAGAAATTGTTAACTAAAAAAGAGACAATTTGTATTACAATATATGTGATGCTTTTATTAATTGAGTGAATGATTGTCTAGGAAGTTAACTGTTCCAAAATTATTAAAATACTCTTCCCTTTAACAAATGTGTACTGCCTGAAGTGCAGTAATACTGAAATAAGAGAATATGGGCTCTTTAAAATATTAATGATAGAAAAATTGCATCAGTTTTTAACACTAAGCAAAACAAGCAGAAGCCTAATCACAGTGAATATATTCAGAGACAGTGAATATATTCAGAGTCTACAGTGAAGAAAAAGTCAAGTCGTACACTCAAATATGTCTGGAAGAGTCAAATTATTAAAGGACTTAAAAATACTTACATTGTAACGAGCTTTGTTAGAGGACTGAACCTGGTATGGAGGTGGGATGTGATATGATGTGCACTTTTCTTACTAGGCATAAGTTTTAAAGATTCAGATTATTTGAATAAAATGAGAAAAATTATGGTCTTGGAGAAAGAGAAAAATAAGCATTGTAATAAGCATTGTGGAGTATGTTTTATGTCTGATAATAGAAAAACAGATGATGGTCTTTATAGCCTTCGGAGCAATAAATACCTAAAAATAAGAGAGTTGAAAAAAACCACACAGAACCCTAGAAATGTGATTTAATTTCCCACGACCTCTGCATTTTCTTTTCATTCTTTGGGAAATATAGAAAAAGTTGGGAGGAGGAAGCATTTGTATTTTTAAAGAAGAAAAAGATGAGTATTAAATTAATGCAACTTAAAGTTAGAATTGAAATTGGTAGCATATTTAAGGTACCAGTTTGTAAACAACTTATGACATAGCACCTCCTGAACCAAAAAAATATTGGAAAGAAAGGGCAGAGCAGACAAAACTCAGTACATTCTTGGTAGAAAGATACAAATAACAAGTTTTGTACTGACAAAAACAACTATTTCTCCCACAAATTGAAAGTTTGTATGTTTTTATATCTTTGTGGCAGGGCCCAAAGAATTGTGATGAACAGAGTTAAANTAGAAAGAGATTGAGGTGCTAGAGCGTGTCCAGAGAAGGGCAATGAAGCTGGTGAAGGGCGTGGAGAACAAGCCTTATGAGGAGCAGCTGAGGGAACTGGGACTGTTTAGTTTGGAGAAGAGGAGGCTGAGACCTTATCGCTCTCTACAACTTCCTGAAAGGAGGGTGTAGTGAGGAGGGTGTTGGCCTCTTTGCCTGAGCAACCAGGGATAGGACGAGGGGTAATGGCCTCAAGTTGCACCAGGGGAGGTTTAGATTGGATATTAGGTAAATTTTCTTCACCAAAAGGGTTGTCAAGCACTGGAATAGGCTGTCCAGGGAAGTGGTTGTGTCCCCATCCATAGAGGTAAAAGATACGTAGATGTATCACTTAGGGACATGGTTGTGGTGGACCTGGCAGTGTTACTGTTCCTGTAAACTGTACTGTTCCACTGTTACTAAAGAACTAGACTTCAAGTTAAAGTTAAGGAATACTCTTACAGCTTTATATGAATTAAGTATTTATAACGAACAAACATAAATTTACTACTTGTTACAAGTGCAAGAACATTAGTGTGTTCCATGATTTCATATACATGTGTTGAAAGTGTGTTTGAAAACAGTCTGCCACACTCTCTATTTGAATACAAAATTTTAGCTGAAGAGTACTTTAGCAGAGACTATTTATGGGGTTATTTCTGAAGAGGTGAATTATGTTACAAGCAGTACATGTTGAAACCAAGGTGATCTGAAAGAGGTAGATTTGTAATCATTGACTTACAAAGACAGATCTTAATAGCTCATCTAGGATTTTCTTTAGCCTTTACATTTTCTGGTGTTCATAATTTATAACTGTGGTGTTACTACAACAGGTAGTGATGATTCAGTGTTCAAAAACCAGTTTGGGAATTAATTATATTGCTTTAACTTCGATGTATAGCTTTCTAAAATGTAAACATGGCTAGCTAAATCAACTGCTGATTCCTCAGTGCTGCACTGAGAGAATATTCATGCACCAAACATTGGCATGAGTACAACCATATTACTTACTGCTGGAGATACATATCTACATTATAGATCAATTATACTGATATTTATACCCATAAGTTTCTCTCTCCAAAATCAATTGACATTTCACAAACACACTGGAGGGTGTAGTTATATTCACAGATTGAAACACTTTTCCACAGACAAAAACTACATGAATAAAGATATTGATCGCACTTACACTGATAAAAACACACACAGTGCATTCATTTTTCCCAACTGAAAAAGTTATTGATTCACTGTAAATATGGTTGGCTTGGAATTGTTAAAAGGTAATGGAGTTTCCAAAGACTTAAAAAAACATTTAATGTGCATATTTATTAACAACCACACTGTACTATTAAACACAATTTTTACTGTGATTGAATGCTTCATATGAAGCAAATGAAGTGTCAGTTCTGGCTTCTGATATTAAGAAATGGAAAAATGATCATAGTACAAAGTAAAATAATTTAACACTCCACCTCAGTTAGTTAAGGTTAAACATCTTCTCCCTGACTCCTGTTCACGGTCATTGTACAGTTATTTTGACACAAACATAGAATCTAAATTCAGACTGAAAGAGCCATGTTATGTGCAGGTTTACCTAATTAAAATTTTAAACATAGCTACCCTATGATCTGTAAAGCAATTCCCAATCAATGAAGTGTTCTAATTACACCAAATGCTTTTAGAAAGGGGGACTTAATTGCAATGTACTTTACTTCTCCATTGGTTAATACATTCCCATGAAAACAGAATGAAACTCATAGTTAAGATATTCGGACTATATGGCAAACAAAGACAAGGTCTGAAACACAGTGATATATGCAAAAATTATCCTCATTGCTAGTTAAGGAGATTAGAAATTTTAATTTGGTGAAATTTTATTCTTGTTCTGATTATTCAAGCGCATTATTCTGGTATTGCAAGGGTAAGTCATATTCAATAAACAGGCTGAAAAATATCCAGTCAGACTTAAATATTCAATACAATGACTTTTTAATGAGTGATTAAAAAAAAGGTCTGTTATGAAACATGTTATAAAAGTCTTCAGAAATCTTTTCCCAGACAAATAGTTTTTTATAATATGTGCTGATACTCAAATAAGCTCTTCTCACTATAAAACTTCTTCTTTTTTTGTTACTTACGTCATCACAGAATCATTCATTTGTGAGGAACAGATAGAGTAATACCACAAATGGACTAAATTCTCCAGAGATACCTGGTATGGTGTCACTGCTATCAACATAAAGAACAGAGCAACAAATCCTGTCTTCTGCACTTTGTTTCTGCACTCTACTGCTTAGTATCACCAGATTTCTAGCAGGCTTCACATGACATGGCAGTTGGCTGAGAAATACAAATTTATTTTTTTATTGCCACTGCTGAAAAATGGATATTTCAAGACTGAGTTTACCCATGATTGTTAAATTGCAATATTTAGAACCTTAGCAGTCATTTGGAGGCTCACCTGTTCTGCTTGGCAGCTACCAAAAGCAAAATGTTGTCTCTTGGCTCTTGTGTCACCAAGCAGCAAGTTCAGAAAGCAGCAGCTGACGAAGAAGTCTCCACATTAATGAAACAGAAATGCCAAAAGGTGAACAGAGAAAACAATTTATGGCAATGATCATTGCTCAGAAGAATGCTACTATGAAGAAATATATACTGTATAAAGGCCTAGTAATCTTTCTCTTCTCCAGTTAGGGTCCACTTGCTAAATATATACACCACTGATAAAATAGTTTTCACAGTCTGCAAGAGAAGTGAGGTATTTCTTGGGATGATAGTATTTAAGTTGAAAGATACTCTTCTGTTTTATTTAGACAACTGCAGTAATTTAACTTCATGCATAAACAGTTGCATTTTAATTGAAATAGAAAAGTCAGCATACACTAAGCATTGCACAGATAATCCCAAATGGTGGAAGTTCACAATGTTTATTACTATTACTTTCTAGATTTTGGTTTTAAAAATTCACACGCTTTCAGCTTTTAAAGTATGACAACAGAAAATTCTATTCTGAATTTACTACATTTATCCCTTAGTATTTGATTCTAGTAGACGTGCTCCAATATTACTAATTCACTTCTCAGCAGTGTATGTAAAATTAGATGATATAGGTCCTGTTCTGAACCTTTCTAGCTTTATCAATATTTGTTGATTTTCATCTGTTGTTCACATCTCTGTGAAAATGGCAAAATATGGAAACAGAATCCTTCAAAAACCTTAAAGTGTTTTCATTAGAATGTCTATTCAGATATGGAATTTTTTTCCATGGATGTTCAGAGGAACAACATATAAGTTATTCAACCTTATGGTGATTATAAAGCTAACGTTTTAAACCATCGTGAGAAGCAATTGTTTCTTGCTATATGCTTATGTAAATATTGCTTAATGAAAAATAATCTTGGATATCTGTGTGTTTCACCTGATTTCAATATTCAATAATATTAAAATATAGATAAAATTGCATCCCACTGTAATTTTAAAAGGAGAGATATATCTAGTAGCTGATGAAATTATGTTCAGAAACCTGCTTGTCATGTTTAGTATTATTTAGAGATGTCAAATTTGTGAATATGTAACATGTGCATGGACAAATACAAAGAATCCAGCTCTTTCAAGCATTTAAAGATATTCGTTACATCTGTTGGTGTCTCATCTGAACTGCATGTTGTGTTAGTTAAAATGTTGCCATGTCAGCAAAGCACAATTTTTGTCACTCTTTTTCACTTTCTCACATAGCATACACCTCAATTTTTCTACCCTCAGAGCACCCTTTATGCTTTCATCCTTTCACAGACTCAAATAAAACAAGAAGTTGATTGTTTCCTTTACAGAGAACCCACCGCAATATCCCCAAACATCCGAAAGAAACAAGTTCCTTTCTCCCAATATTTCAAATTATCCTTACTGACATTGTGCTTTCAGCTCAGGAGGTAGTGAATAATTAACAGTACAGCCACCAACTTCTTTGACTTGAAGGAATACCGCCTCATCCTCCCTGCTGACTTTGCCAATGGCCACAGAGTTCTGCTTGTAACCATAGCGCAGTACAATACTTATCAAAACTGACAACAAAATGCTTCGGGTAGAGGTGTACCATGTTTAAGGGTGGAATATAGTAAAACAGACTCTATCACCCATCTATCATGCATCACTTAGAGCAATATCAATTCCATATGTCCTACCATTTTAAACACAGAATCAAAATGACAGGTCCTTTAATCTTCTAAGAAACAGTATGCTTGTCTCTGCATTGAGGACAACTATGTTCATTTGCATGTAGAGAAAGAATTTGCGGAGTTGCTCTGCATGCCACCATAATTTTGACTCAACAGTTTAATCAGTCACTGAGAACGATACACATAGACCCAAATAAGCTTAACATGCATTTCCAGGTGTTCTGCCAGCAGGTGGAATAGACTTGAAAGTTTAATTTGGCAGACCTCTACAGGATTTTCAAGAACAAACAAGGAACAAGAGGATAATCCAATGGGGTGTTCATGAAGCATACTTGTGAAAGCAAGTTTTAACTTCCAAATCTGGTTTCAGCTGCACAAAGAAGAGCAGATACTGCATACTTCTGACTTGGCAAAAAAGGCTTGAGACTGGTTGACACTTTTCTCAGCCCCAGGCATAAATATAATTTCTGAAAAGTGTTGCAGCTCCTGCAATTTTTGCTTCACTTGTTTACACAGTTTTTCTGTTTGGAAGGCCATCCAGAATGCTTCTGAGATAGTGAACTGTAAGTTTAGCCATACACATATTTACTTGCTGAACTGATATTTCAGCCTCTACTGATACAGAAAGCAGAGATATTAAATTTTAATCTGTGAAAAAGGGCTTTATACCCCAGATAGTCTTCACTCATTGCAAGGCAAACTGTTAAGTTCCAAATTTTTTTCCTGCAGAGAAGGGAGAAACTTCCAGAGAGATGCTTTTAGACTACCTACTTTCATATATAAAGACAAACATTTTTTTTTGTTCATAAAACAATAATGTATTGTTTTGTATTGTATAATACAATAATAATGTATTGTAATCTAATGTATTTTTATTTTTATAAGGCTAGAGCAACCTTATACATCCTCAAATGAAACAGCCCAATGTTTTCAGTACCCTGGATAAGATAGTTCTGATTTACCTGAACTAACATTAAAACATGCAAGACTTGAGAACAGTCAGTCCTCTGTATCTCTTGTCCATATGAAGAACTAATTAGTATGTAACTTTCCATGACAATCTCATAGAGAAAAGTCAAATTGGACTTTGAGTAATTTTGAATCTTTGTTCAATTCATTGATTGGAAGGCTATCTTACAAGACTTATTTTTTTATTACGTATTTACATAATTTGATGTCACCTCAAGATTTTTGTGCTTAGATGTTATCAGAAAAAGAGTCCTTGCCTTCTCTATTGTTATTCTTGTAGTGGAAAGGAAGTAGGAGGGAGATCATGTTGTGAAAGACAGTCTACAATGTGAAGGCCCTGAATATTACTATGGCTTCACTAATGCATTAAACATGATGTAATTCAAGACTGATTGAGCTTGACTGCCTGGCTTTTAAGAAAGACTTAGTTTTGATTGACTAAATTATTTCAAAGGTAAAAAGGTTGACTGTTTCTTATGAGTCATAATTCAGAGAAAATTTGTATTCTAGGTTTCCAGGAATTATGAAAGCAGGCATGACTGAAAAGGAATTACAAGAATTCTGATTAAAGACTAATTTTTATCATAAGGAGACTCACAAGCACAAAATGCTTTGCTAATCTTACCTTTACGTAATTCCATGTCTATGCTTTGAGGTCTTATTTCAAAGGTTCAAAGAACAATATGAAATAAATAATTGGTACATCTCTTATCAGTGTATATCTTCACACTGATTTTAACAGAAGAGATTATATATTGCTTGAAATTGTGTATTATACTTTTATTATGTAATTTGAGTAATTTCTGTCAAATTACAGAATAAAGAATACAGAGTAGAGGGCCACAGTGCTTGACCCTTTCAGCAACTACTGTATTTTCTCCCTGTACACAATTACTCCTCCAAAGTTCCCAGAATGTATTTTTAATTTCCAAAATACAAAAAAGACATTATAGGACTTACAATACTTGCAGTAATTTACTGATATTTACAGTATAATGTACAATTATGTTCTTCAAGCATAATTTGCCTTAAAATTCTATAAATACAGAAGTTTCAGTTTCACCATGATAAAATAGATATGCTATTATTTTGATAGAAAGGCACTTAGAGAAAAAGAGAAAAGGGAATTTTTTTTTTTCAGTTTTTTCTCCTACATAGTTTCAATATCAGTTTATGGCCTACATAAAAATCCCAAAAGTTAGAATTACACTGGAAAAAACTGTAAAGGAAGCAACTTACTAGAATGAACTGTGAAGAGTGCCAAGGTGAGCTATGTAAGAAATGAGTTATGTAGAAATAACAGGCCATGCCTATAAGCTAAGAAGATATTAACTCAATAGATTTACCCTTTCAGGCACATATACTGATACCACTGAATTAATCTTTCCCACAGGTTCCACATCTGGATTTGAAAGATACTGATACATAATAAGAACCAGACTGAAACTGTCAGTATACCATTTGATACCTTTATTAGCTTCCCAAAACCTAAAACTGACAAAGTATGGAGAATGAACTATCACTGCACTGTATGTACTCAGAGAGATAATCCCTACAACACTGCCAATATTTTTGGAGAACATGACTCCATACCAAAAAAGAGCACCTTTACAAGATTTGCATTCCCAGTAAAATCTGTAGTTGAAGATGTTTGTGCAGATTGGTTCTTCATATTAGGCATTTAAAAAAAAAAAAAACATCTTTTTTTTAAGACAGGAAGAAGATAATGTCTCAGACAGATAGTCTTTTATTACATAACTTATTCCACATCATTGAATGGTTCTACTCATTTTCTGTAGTCTTACTGACTCTGGTTGAAGATAAAAGCAAGTACTCATCTAAAAAACAGTGACAACTATCTGAATGCAAATGGAAAGTGGTGATGAAGCAATTTATACAAATTCTATGAGTTACAGTTTGAACATTAAAGAAAAAAATAATTAAGTTTGAGAAGCCATGTTCATTTATCTCCACATTTACAGAAGCCACATATAAAAAGTGAGGTAAATTCATTCATTTTTATGTGGTTTATAATGCACAAACCCTTTTTTGTAAGGTCTAGATTCATAAGGTATGAGCATGAATAACACTCAAGAAAAAAGAGGAATGTACCATACTTCAAATAGCAAAGCTTTACATGACTGATGCAGTAGTGAGTATTCCAGCCACAAATACTTGATTTTTTTTCCCAGAAAAGTAAGAAATACAGGAATAATTTCATTCATCTACCACAAAAGTGAATTCTTTATAACATTCAGTTAATCAAATGTAAGATGAGAAGAAATTTTTCAATTCTGTTTTTTGAAGGGGTAACACATGCCCCTCTCATTTTTTCTTTCATTAGTAGGAGAAAACTTCTCATCAGACACACATATTTTAGCACTGATAAAATATCACATGCAGGATGAAATGTCCAACACAGTGATGGGCATCATCATCACAATCACACTGTCATGACAGCTTAAGGTTTAAGCTAAACTCAACCCTGAGTTACCTAATCAGCTATGCTGCTAATATTTGCTTTTTTCTCTCTTTGCTTGTAGTCAAAGACACAGGACTGCAGGTCTGGACACTCAAGCACTCAGCAAGAACCTGACCTGTACTTCAGTTGTATTTTCAGGGACCATATCCACTATGCGGGGGCAATCTGGTTCAGTTGTGCCTTTGACTCAAGCATGACCGCAAGAAACAGTCATCCTGGGCAATAGATAAGTAACCTTAAGACTCTGAGCTGCTTGTCTTTTCTTTTGGCTTTGGTGAGAAGTTACGTCCTAAAGCTGAGGCAAAAGCACAAGAAGAGTCTTTTTGCAGAACTGCACTTGCCTGATGTGAAATAAGAACTAGAGTGATCTCCTCACCTAAAGCAAGTTCTCAAAAGGACAACACCAGCACTCACAGGAAGTCATCCTCATATTGCGGTCTACTTTGTCCACTTATATAAAGCAAAACCTGAAAGTGTGACATCTTTTTTTGCTGAAGTTATTTACATGTTTAGAGCTTTGTTGCATAATCCAAATTTTAAAGGGCCCAAAGGTCTTTGTTTTAAATATAGTCAGGGGTTTAAAAGCTATATTTTCAATTTGTTTTTAAAGGAAGTAAAGATGTTTGTTTATTCCTTGATATACTTCAGATGTTCAGTAAGACTGAAAGATGATCTGTAGTATTCATCACACAACTGTCTTTACTCAGCTGATTGCAATACCAGCCTTAAACATTTATTTCTGTCTTTACAGTAAACACATATGTGCTGCAGTTTTCAAACTGAATGCACATATGAAATACAATAAACTGATTCTGACAGGACATGCAAGAACTTGTATGGATCAGACCCTCAAGAGAAACAGACAATACGAGAAAAAAAACAGTTAGCAAATGTAATCCTTTGCAGAAACTTTAGCCTCCTTCTATGAGCATACTGAAATCAGTTTCGTTACAGCTGCAGGACATAAAAGTGTTCAGTGCTGAATGCTGTAGAAGAACCATCTTCCCACTGCCCAGCTGATCACTTCCACTCCAGGTTGAAGGGAGGTAGTAAGAGGCTGAAGACAAAGGCTTTCAAAGTATGAACAACACAACTGGACAACAAAGTTGTTGTTGAACACAAGACCGTACATAGAGGACAAAACGCCAAAAGCTTGCAATAGCTTCTATCCTGTTTTTTAAATGTGTGCTAACATGGACAAAAACACAACAGACTTCAATAAGTTTTCATTCCATCTAAAGCCAGTTGCCCAGAGCCATGTCCAGACAGCTTTCGCATATGTCTAAGGGGGAGATTTTATACTGTTATTGTGTTGGAATATGACCCTAGCTATCTTCAAGTGCATGTTATCATTTTTTTCAATGGGTGTAACCCAATACTCTCCCAAATCCATATGTGCTTATGATTTCAGTGGTGTTTAGATTATTTTGCTTATGAAATTAATTCCTATATAAGCTACATTATGTATTGAAGAATTCTTATTACTTTATCCATCCAGAAAACCCTGTATTTCACATTTATTTTGTAGGACTAAAACAATTTTTTATACCAATTTATCATCTATCTTACTGTATATAAAACAAGTCTGTGTAAAAATTTCGTGCTGTAATTCTACGTAGATCACAAACAATGCTGAGTGTACTTCAGGAAAACGACTTATAGGAAACCTATAACAAAGGAGACAAAGATGTTCTTTTCATTCTGTAGCTGTCAAAAGTAATGTCAAGGCTTTCAATATTTTCAGCTCATTAACTAATATGATTATGATCTCAACCTATTTCCTTGAAACCCCTTTGACAAGGGAAAAAAAAAATGTTAGAATATCAAAACAGTGACATACACCTACAGAAGAAACAGTGAATAGTAAAAGCTGAATGTGTCAGAAAGTATATCAACCTGACTAGTTCAATAAACAGACATTAAATTTGCAGCTGGCTATATAGTGGTTTGAGAGGATTCAATATAGCCAGACTGCATTACTTAACATTTGCTTTTCTTCAGGTCTCGTGGGTTTTTTTTTGGTTGTGTTTTCCAAAACAAAAGTCCATTTCTAATAGTTATACATAATTTACACCAAGAATTACTGCCCTGTATTTCTGAAACAAAGAGGACAGAAGACACACTGAATAATAAAAGCCTGAAAGCAGTATTATCAGTAATTTCCCGTACTGATTATTTCTGAAAGTCAAAGGTCAGAGTTAAATAGGGTTGCCTATCCCAAAGTTGTTCAACATGAATGCCTAGGCAAGCTATTTACCCATGAGCAGCTCTTGTTAATTTTGCTATGCTCCTTTGTCATTTGTATTATAATGATATTTTTATGTAACTGCAGGTATTAATTTCATAACATTGAAAATGCAAGAATTACCACATTAATTATTGTCTACACACTCTCATTTTTTTTGTATCTTATTAATTTTTTTCTGATCCTCTCTTGCAATAATTTTTCATGACATTTCTGTCTTTACATTATAAATGATTTTGGATTGTTCTGCTCTGTTCCTGAAAAATAAATCTTACATGGTTATTAAAAGGTTTAACATACACACATCAGACAAAAGAGGTACTCAGAAAAGACAGATTAGAATTACTTGCTTGTCTATGACAAATTGCCTGGAAACAAACCCTTGACTTTTATGCCTGAATCAGCGTCAATGCTAGTGGGAAAGAAAATCCAGTGTCCTACGTGTATCTGTAGGTATAATACTTACATATCATTCCCACAATTTATGTGATTATTAATGTTGCATAAGCATCCTCATAAAGTAGTTTAATATTTTTTTAATTTTTTAGCTGCATAAGAAGACGTGCAACTCAATTTTTCCTCCCTCAAAAGGGAATGTTTTACAGTGACAGTATATTAATTTAACATGTAAAAGATTAGCAGAGTTGATAGGAAACAGTGAGTGGTCTTGGATTTGGTTATGAAAGGTTTTGAATAAATGTTTAAAATTAAGTTACTAAGCAGCAACATGATTTAAAGAGGCCTTCTGGACAGCACTGAACTGGGGCAATGTTAATCCCAGACAGCAAACATAGGCTTGATTTGTAGATATGCATCTCCTAAAGCTCATCAGACTATGTGTGAACTAGTCAATATGACATACCATGAATAGTATTTAAAAATATTACGCTATTGCCAATTTAAATACATGAAAAGGAAATACAGAAGACAATGTACTAATGGGCAAGTAAGTGAAGCTTCTGGGAATCAAAAAACCCACAAATGCTACTATTTAGATCTGTCCTCAAAATATTTCATCTTTAGTGAAATAGACAAAACAAAAAATAGAAACACCATAACAAAGTTATACTACAATAGAAGCAACAGTGTACAAATTAGAGCTAATTAATTAGCTTTTAATTAATTTATTTTTAAGTAATAAAGAGAAAGTTATTTTGTCATGCATATAATTATTTTTTAGGTGTTTTTATTAACATTCAGCAAAAATAAAGACCACAGGAGAGGTCAACTTAGCTTTTTTATCAAATTTTTTGAAAGGCGGAAATTTCAGGTTATAAAAGCTGCTAATTTATCCTCCTCATATATCACTGGTTTCAAATTAAATAAATCCTTAGTGAATTATACATAGAAGAACTGCCTCCATTTCTCCTTTTCATCCATCCCAAAGTTGGGTACATCTCTTTATTATATCATTTCAGACTTTTCAGAGTAGTTTTAAATATTTTGCAAGAATTTTAAATGAAACTGACCTTTTGAAATGGTTTCATTTCAGAAGCATTAAAAAAACCCCCAAACTCAAAGTTGTCAGAACATTTTTGCTTCCCTCAAAGTTATGTTCTGATGAAATTACCCAAAATTTTAAAGCATTTTTATTTCTCTTAAGATCAGAGAAGGTTTATCATTCATGTCTACTTCCCCTAACAAATCCAGTTTAATCTTCCCTTCCTTCAGTCTGGTCCTATCAAAAGAATAAGAACTAAGACTATTAGTAGTAGCCCATTAATTCAGTCATGTTCAATGACAAAACTGACATGATCACTTCCCTATTCAGCAGATTCTACTCCTGTTTTGGTGTCATCAAGATGTAAAGATTTAGAGACTCCAGGTATGCAAAATTCAGCCTGTTCCTAAGACTTTGGAAAAATATGACATGATCTTGCCTCACCCATTTGCAGGTACTGGGGAGCTCAGCAGAATGCACCCTCTGGACACTACTGTCCATGGTGATTCAGAGGGATCTTTGCAGTCAGCAAGGGTGATTCCTGACAACACCTGTATATGAGTCAGACTAACAAAACAACCATAAGGTGAGATGCCAGCCAGAGCTGGGCAGGGCAGGGCATTCATTGTTACACCAGTGCTCAAACTCATTATCCAGAGGAAGAGGAAGACCACTGTCCTGTTTACGCCTACTATCAACTAATTTAAATTTGCATTCACTTTCGACATTTATCCATGGTCAATGAGACATGCTCTCAGAACACATATGCTCATGCGTGATTTTGCCTTTCTAGAGCTTCTTTCTGTCTGACCCATTGGCTACATTCAGACTCAGAAATGAAGAAGCTTTGCTAACATTCTTTGTCTGGTTTGCAAACTAGCCAGGGTTCCTTATTCTGTTAGTTACGTATTCATACCACTTATGTACCACGCATAGAGATAGATAGACAGATAGATATACTTGCTATCTGAAACTTAATAATACAATACGCACAAGTTCCAGTGGTGTTAAAGCTAGGTACCACAATATATTAACTGTTTTAACAATATTTAACAGGTAATTTAAAGCTACACCAAACATACAGAAATCACAAGGCATATTTATAAATTAGATGAAATATCATTCCGTCATGTGCTGCCATTCCACATACTAATGTAAAACTGCTTGCTAGAATGAATATTCTACCAACCAGTCTAATTTTAAGAATCAGAAATAAGACTGCCACTACCTCCCACCGGCAATTTCAATTTGTTCCCAAGTCTACCTCTTTTTCTTTTTTTTGTTTTCTTTTTTTTTTTTAAAATAAGTTCTCCAAAATTGTTTTCATCTCCCCTTAATTTTCCTTCCTATAATAAACACCTCTCCTCCTTTGCAATATTGATCTCCAAATCCTTCCTATAGGTCAGTATCTAGTTTAGGGCATGAACTCAATTCAACTGTTACTTGTAGATAGAGTCTGGTTTGGTGTATCTTGTGACAAGTTTTCCTGGTCTGAATTACATTTGAGACCCTGATGGTTTTGTTTGTCCCCCTTCCTCTTTAGCTGCTCAACAGGCCAAGTCCTTCTGTCCTCCAGCATCTTACTGAGGTCATGCATTCCAGAGACTTTCATAGTCTCTGATGACAAGTCAAACAGCAGTTCAGTTAATACAAAGAAATACCAAATATATTGTATTCCTTGCTCTTCTATCCATTATCCTTTTAAAAATCTCAATATTCAGAATCAATGATTTAAAATTTGGGTTTCAAATTGAAAATTTCAAATCTACAGGTTTCAAATTGTTTTTAAGCAAAGAATTTCAGTTTGACCAGTAACGTACACTTGGTTTCCACATTTCTATTAAATCATTCTCTTAAGGCTCCAGTTACTTTAACTGTATCAGCTGTTTTTCTTTTAGTTTGTTCTGACTGAATGCTATTGTTTACATGTACCAGTGAATTATCATGTGATTAAAGGCTGTTCAGGAACAATTCATACTGAGTGCTATCACACATCCAAGTGCATCGCTTCTTCAAAACCATGTGAGTTTTTCCATCCTCTTTGATCTGAATTTCTACTTTAAACACAGTCTACTCCTGGCTTAACTCTCCTTAGTGCGTTCTTTAATGTCCCTGAAAGTAGTCTCAAAAATGTTCAGAGTTTTGCAGGCAGCTGCCAACCTGATGTGTGGAAGTTTTCAACTATTGGAAGCAAACTAGCTCCAGCCTTTAACCTTACAGATACATTAATGCATCACATTAATCTAACACAATCTGCTTTTCAGGAAGCTATGTTGGCTCAGCATTCTACTCCTGCATTATACAACACTGAAGCAGCTGAAAGGGTGAGCACTGATCTTCTACTAATGAGAGGACTACGCATGAATATTCTTTGCCTATCGTTGAAGGGATCATATATCACTACCTATAATCTCCTTTGCTTAATCCATCTTGCTTGGAAGAATGTCCAAAATGTCTTTCAAATTATGAAGCTTTTCCTGATTTCCTTTCCTGAAGTTTTTGCTTTGCTATATTGGTGACTAGCTATAAAGGTGACTTGACTTTGGTGGTGGAATGACTTCATCATTAATAGCTTTCAATATTTAATTATATTTCATCTTTTACTCTGAAGTAGTTAAATGCTTCTCAAAGTAAACTGTTAGTGTATCAATCAACTGTTTAGTGTCTTCTAGAATTTTTCAAACTTCTGTTGTTTCTTGTTCAGATGTTTACTAGGTAACTCCCATCACCTTTTGGAACTTTCAAAGACCTGCATGAAACAAATGCAAGAATTAATCTCAATTTCTGTCTGGAACCTCTTCATACAAATTTTTAAAGCACTTTATACACATATTGATCCAAGTTGTATATCCACAACTTTCAGAAGTAAATGCCAGGAAAACTAACGATGTTCAGCAGTCTATAACTAGTGTAAAACTTCAAGCAGCAAACTAACAATGTTGGTATAAAATACACTATGGACTTGATAAGTAAAAGGAGAAAAAACCACACAGAATATACCACTATGGAAAAGGAAAGCAATCATTCCATGTAAAGAAACAACCACTTTGTATTTTGAAAACTTTTTTTACTCACACATTCTTGGTAAATATTAAGCATGAAATTCATACATGCTGGATACAAGGTCAACATAATTTTCTTAGCAAAGTAGAGAAATTGCTGTATGACACAAACAGTTAGAAAAGTATGATCAAAACACACTCACTGCTTTTGAAAAATAGTTCTAGAACTTCTTTGAGCTCAAACTAGAAAGTACAAGATTTTGCATATTCATAGCCCTCAGTAAGTACTTCAGCCCTGGATAAGGATTGTAACCTCAGAGTTTATTTCATGCATATATGAATGCAAATTAACTTATACATTTCACGGGAAGTATGTAGTAGGAACAACAGGAAAGGATCAGGGAAAGTTAGTTCATTGGGACTTTGGCTAATATAATGGAAGACCTCTAGAAGGTCAGAAAGTCAATGGCCTTGGCCTTCTGAGTAAATTCATTATCATATAATTTAGAGTTTGTTAACAGCTTAACTGCCTAGACAGTGCTTGTATACAACTTTAGCAAACAGAAGTTTGCAGAAATAATGATAGTTTAATTTACAGCAAAGAATCTGATGAAAAATAGCTTAGTTTATCAGTGTCACTACTACAAGGCCCTGATTTTATTTATTCTAGATAGCAAAGTGTGCTGGTTCCATTAAAAATAGAAAGACAGGTCATTTAGTTACTCCATGGAATTCAAAGCAAGAAAGGAGTCTTTTTGGGACTGTAATTTATCTTCCAGTAGAAAATCTTGTAGAGCAAGAGATGGCTGAGCAAATACTATTTGCAGAAAGCAGCATCAAAATAAATTGCAATAACCAAGAGCATATCACTAATTGTAAGCAGAGCATACACTTTGCCTGAACGCACATCCTCTAAATAGGCGTCAGCAGCTTAGGTCAGTTGGACTTGGAGAGAGCTTTTTTTCTTCCTTTAAACCAAAGAATCAGACACTGAGCATGCATGGGTGTAAAAAAGAGTTCCAGACCAGAACCATATTTCTTTGATTTTTACTTAATCTGAGTTCTGTTTTCATTCATTGTTATGAATGCCATACTGGGAATTTAATGTTATTAAATGTATAACATGAGGAAAACAAAGTTCTAGTATGGTTTTTAATTATAAAAGGAAAAAAAAAACCAAAACAAAAACAACACAAAAAAAAAAAACCCAAAAGCCATGAACCCTGCCCTAACTGATGACTAATATATTAACATACTGCCTAAGCATAAGCATAAGCTCCCTTTAAAATTGGCTTTACAGTTTCATATTACATTCCAGATTATTTTGACCCTAAGTTAGCTTGCTCATTTTCATGTAAATAAATGACAGCTTTCACTGGCACAGTACAGTTTTTAAAAGGTACCATGCCTCCACATGGAAGAAAACAAAATCTCAGTAAATAAATGAGACTGAGATCCACCTGGACTGTACAATACTGTACTCGAGAGCCAGAAGATTCATAGATCAGAGAGTATGTAGGTCCATATGGGGCTTAACAGCAAGCATATACAAGCTCTACTTATGATAAAAAGGAGAATGTAACTGGGATGGTGAGGACTATAACGTTCATGTCCACACACAGCCTTTTAGCCATTCATGATTCATTCGTCAGTTTTGAAAGAAATGCTTCGAATACTCAGTTGCTCAAATAATTAAATGATTGCTTATAGCAAATAGTTCCATTCTGTATGTTTGTGGTTTGTGTATATGTATATATGAAAACATGTAGGTGTATAAATATGTATGTATACATATACACACAGAGAGAAGGAAAATATGTTACACTTCAAGAATTACTTATGCATCTTAAAAAAGCAAGCGCAAGCCATCAGGTTAACATTGACAAATGCTGTCAAAAATAAGAAGAGCTTTGCTTATTCACTATCTTAAACCAGTGTAACTTCAGAAAACATAGAGCAAAAGTTATAAGGCCAAATTTTGAATCAGTTTACACAATGGAGAGCGACTTCAACTATCAAAATTGTAAAAAGGTGTGGAATTTAGCCTGCTTGGTGTTTAATTTTAGGATAGGAATATAGAACAGGGCAAGTGCATTTCTGAGATAACATACAAGCATAGCCTTTTAGTGCATGCTCATGATAATTCCAATTACTTTTAAAATAATTCTTGTGGATTTTAAGCTGAGTATTATATTCCACCCTGCCATTCATTTTTTTCCCTTCACATTCTCTAGGTCTTTTTCTGTTATCCATGCCCTAATTAGAGGCAGAACACACTGGAGTGTGAACAAGTACAGATGGCAAATCAAGCACAACAGAAACTTGAAAAAATGCCCATGCAAAGCAAGCCATATTAGCTCATGTTTACAAATTGTACAAAACAGAACCATACAAATAGTACTTTTTTCCCTACTTATCTCTGCATAACTAATCCAGTAAAATGAAGTTTTATAAAAATTCTAGATTATAAGTGAAAAAATTTGAAGCTTGTAAAAGAGGATGGCTACAAGATTTATAAGGCAAGTTTCCTTCTGCAAGGGAATTCTTGAAAAAATCCTGGACAATACTGAGAACTCATAAGGCCCAAAAAATATTTTATGTTTGCTTTAGGAAATTTATGGTTCAGTTCAGGTACAGACCAATGTAACATATAAGATGCGGGTGGATTTCTCTGGAATTAGAGAAAAGAGAAAAATTTCACTAGACTATTATTTGCCAAAGAAGAGTATTATTTAAGGAGAGAGTGTACAACAGAAAGCACTGAAAAGGGCACTTTTGACTAAAAGGCCAGCCTTCAACTCTCCGAAAATCTCTCTCCCTTCCAAAAATCTAGAGATAAGTAGACCTGTATTTTTTTCAGTTTTGTCTAATTTTATTTTCAAGGTCAGAGATGCTGCAAGTAGAGGACAGGTGTTTTTGCAGCAACCACACTGGATTCTATGAGTGACCTTTCTGCTAAGTAATGTATTAGTTGTGAATATTAGGAGTGATCCCTAGACCTGAAACATTTGAGATTCCTCTCATATTTAAAAAAAAAAAAATGAAACAAAACAAAAAAAACACACAAAAGTAGATAAGCCCTCAGGTCCCTTTGGTAAAATAGAAAGCTAAATCAGAGTAGGCAAGTCTGAGATGGTGAAGAAGCAGAAGTTTAATTAAACATCCTTTTATGACCTGGTGCCAGCTCAGGTTTCTAATTCAGACTGCTATAACTGAACTAAGTTTGCAAAGGTAAAAATTGACAAAATTATAGAGGTGCAAAAATAGGTTTAGGAAAACCTGGTTCCTTGTAAGTTCTTCCACAGTAGTCTCTTTATTCTGTAGACTACATGTTATCACATAGACTTCAGCAGTTTGTGAAAAGTAAGACTAGAAAGAAATCTTCGAAAAACTGGAAAGGGAGAACATCTATGTGGTTTTCTGTTCCTACCTTTAATCCATTTGTATTTTTAGGATTGATGCTCTGTGGAAACAATCAGTTTAGCTTTGCTACACAGCTACATGATGCGTAGCATGTAAAAAAACTCACACAGCTATGACCTCCAGGACCTAAAGAAAATAAACAAAAAATAACAAAAAATAACAAAAAATAAGACATCCTACAAAAATAATGCTAACATGGCTTGTTTCCCCTTAGAAATACCCTCTAGCATTTGGTGAGGTGGGCTAGGAACAAATATTAACATGATGAAAACTGCTGACATAATTGATTAGTTTTCTTTTTAATGGTTATAACATGAAAATGCCTCTTAGGCAAATTACTGCATCTCTAATTCCCAGGGCAGAGGGGGAGTTCAATAGCCTCTCAAGGTTTTTTAAGAATGACAGATGATGAACTTACCTTAATGAGTGGAGTAATATTTTGTAATTTATAGTTTATGTTTACTATGCCCCTGAAGTATCACATTCTTTCATTGTCTAATGCATAGATTAGTCACATGTTATTTCTATACATCACCACCAGACAGACTACAAATTTTCAGAGCGTAAGTGTCAGTGATTGTATTTAATGATTGTAGTGTCAGGCTCCTTGCTCAGACAGGTTTCAACAAATAAAGAATAGTACCTGTCTCTCAGGATATTATGCTCATGTTGAAAACACCTCTGCCTATCTGAAAGCCAGCTATTGACATCAGCATCCCCTTATTCTGTACCAGGCCCTCAGTACACTAACACAGAATGATGACACAAGACTCTTCAGGAGTCAGTTTCATGATGTGGTATTTTCTTCATCCATTTTATTGAAAATAACTTTTTTAATGATTAGCTGACCTTCAAGATAACAATGTGGTTTAGAATATTCATCCCATGAAGTTTATAAAAAAGAAAAAGAAAGTAAACCAGACCCTATTAAGATCATGTACTTGTCAGTATAATTTTATGTCTCTAATAGAAAATAATTTGTGCAATGATACAGCACATGCAAAATATCAAGAGAATTTATAAAATTTTATCCAATTTAAATCATATAATTTATGGCAATAATTCAAAAGGATTGATAGCATATATTTTTAGATACCATAACCTAGGCTGCAGAACCCCACAACTGTGGCCAGAGAAGTCATATCAACACAGAAGATGGTAAATGTTATTTAATCAACAAAGATATATAAGTATAATTTAAGCTTAATTCAACTAAATAATTGAAAAAAACACTATGATTCTGCAGTTACATTATTCTTTCTCTTTTATTCTATTTACATCAATTGAACTTCATCACCTTGAATAGCTTTTCAAGTAGCCACATACTTTGATAAATTGATATACGGTACAGGGGAGCACTGCATTTATTTCTAATGAAGAAGTAAAGCTTTACTGTTTGCATACAATCTGTATTATTACCTTTTTACCCAGATTAATTTGCACAGGTCTTAGTGTACATTGCTTTAAATGTAGCAATAAAAAAAAGCATGTATGTATACATTAGTGTTAATGCATGTAGATATTCCAATTTTTAGATAAGTGGAAAGTTTTCCAATTTGGTTGTTAAAGTGATCTGAATTCTTATGAAAAAGATTTTGTGTTACTGTAGTAACAGTATTTTAAAGTGGAATACTTTCTGTTACCATATATTGTTTAAAAGAGGGTGCAGTAACAAAGATTTGTTTAAAAAAAAGCACAAGATACCAAGCTGTGTTTTAAACCTATAGAAACAGAACATAAATGCAGTTCTCCCTTTCTGCTTAGTTCATTTTTCTCTCCAGAATGTAAAATCAGAATTTTTGTTTCAAATTCTCACACTTACACTAGTAAATACTTATATGGTAAAACAGAAATCCAGTTCTGCACCATTTTACATTTTCAGTGATTTCCATCAATTTTAATGATCTTACCTGCCATATGCAAAGAGAATTCTAAAGATAAATGGAGTACACACAAACATCAATTTCATCCATTTAAAAATTTTCCCCTAGTATTGATCATTATCCAAAGATCTGTGACTAATTCCTGAAACTAGGAAACAAAACCAGAAGAAATAGATGAGGTAACGCTATCACAATAGGAAGGCCTAGACAGGAAGAAGAAAACTATCGTGTTAAGACCACGGAACAGATGAGGTGGCTACTAAGACATGCTCAGTGAAGCAAGAACAGATGCCACATTAAATTTTCTATGAAATTATGTTAGAATTTTATTTCCACAAGAGAAACAATACGCACTAGTTATAAAATACATTTTATAAGTTCTTTTGACAAAAAAGCTTGACTTAATCATTGAATCATTAAGGCTGG
>VZTL01032208.1:0-12408 GCA_013400535.1 Scopus umbretta
AATTCCATCTCCTCCATTGCGGCAATTAAGTAGTCTTAATGGTAGTAAGTTTTGATAATGAAAGAGGGAGAAACTGTCATTTCATAAAATCTGGTCGTAGGACACAATCTAGACACAAAAGCTATTAATGATAAAATATATAAATCTGAATGTGATTGTTCCCTTGAAATGGCTTTCAAAATATTTTCAATCATTCACATTCTTAACAGAAATGAACTATATCTCTAATGGACCCATGCTAGTGAATATGCATTAGGAACACTGGATTTATAAATCAAATTTTATTTCTTTTCAGACATCAGCTACCCATCATCTGAATAAAGGAGACAACTAAAATATAACAGAAAAGTTTCAAGAGTCAGTCTATGTTGTCAGTGATGTCCAAACAAAAGCTGACTATGGCTAGAAAAGCAGGGCTCTCACCTGCCAATAAACTGCCCTTGATCACTTACAAGAGGGGAGCATCCCAGCAGACTCTGTGTGTATTAAAAAAAAGACTTGAAAGAGAAGAAAAAGTATCACACAGGTCACAGCAGCAGTCTCAATGGACCCCTCAGGGATTTCTGCTAGTCTCAGCCTTGTCATCCTCTATGCAGCTTTCCTCTCTGCCCAGAAAATGTCGATAGGAAAATGTTTGAGGGGCCTCTGGTGGAAATTTTTTCATTCTTTCTGCATTGACAGGATGCCAAATCAATATTTACTTCCCACTAACAAGCTGCTCGAGGTCTCAGTAGAAAATATTGTAGAGAATGCGGGAAGACACGATAATAAACAGCTGTCTGGCTATGAGGAAAACATGAATTGACTGGAAACAGGTCCACAGTAAAAGGTCACTGAAACCCATGAACTCCTCAGGTGTCCATATCAACTACTAACTTTAAAGGCACATAATAAAAAATCTCTTTTTCCTAAGAGGTATGAGAGAATGGATCCTTTTCACTCTAGCAGGCATTACACCCTATCTCAATAATTCAATTAACACATTTGCCAAGACCTGTGCTGGTTTTCTCCAGCATTGTTTTACTGGTTAAGCTGTTAAGTTAGGTATCACAAATCCTTGGTTAACATCTCTTCAGTTTTATCCAGTGACTCTTGTTTTAAGAGAAATAAAAAGGAAATGCTACAAAGCAAGGATTTTACGTTGCTGTTATCACAGTATAGTTTGGGACCATCAATGGCAATGTAATTACCAATGCAACAGATTACTTACAACCTAAAAATACTTAGCTACTCAGAGTAGAAAGTTATAATTTGTTAAGGAAAGATGTAAACTGAGCACCTGTGCTTCAGGAAGTTTCTGTATATACTGCAGCCATTCTTTATCTTTTTCAAATTCCATTTTTGTCTTTGCTGTTTCCTAAAAATAGAAAAACATAATGGACACAATATTTTGACACTACCTGAGAAGAACATAATGAATAAAGGAAATGTGTAACTGGATATACATTAAATAAACAGCATGTGGAATTGAGAACTACGCTTTCAAAACCAGTTACCTAAAGCATATCCAACAAGTATGAGGGCTCTGTTAAATTTATAAACCTATCCTTGTCTGTGATTGTCCCTAGAAACGTGCACAGCATGTTCTTTTCACGTGACTATACATGAGCACGTGTGATCTATGTGTAAATTTTATGAGTTCAATATAAAGTTTCCTGAGTCTACACACAGATAAATGGAATATGTATCTAAAATTAGTGTAGTGTAAATGTAGCACCTGTATTTTAAATTTGTTTTCTATTTATAGTTAAGTATATTTGTGTGTTTTACCCATATATTCACAAAAGTGATTACAACAAAATATATAGGATGTAGAAATTACTTTGAGAATGAGGTAAGCATGGAACAATTCTGTCAAAGTGAATCACTTTACAGAGGTGTATAAACGTTAGTAAACAGGGCAGGTATTGGTCCATTTTATTTGTACTCATGAATGTAATCCATATCAGTGCATACACATACAGTGCATCTTTATTTAACCAACATGAAAACTCTCTTTTGTGACTTCTGTAATATAAAGCTCCAATAAGGCTAAACCCAAGTCATCGCCAGCGTACTGTTACAGCCCAATAATGGCCAACTCCTAGACACTCTTATTAAAGTAAGTGTACAGGCTTTTTTTATGTATTATTTGATCAGGCCTAAATAAATCTGGATAAGAAATCCTATTACTGTATCTATTTAATAGAGGGTGATTTGATGAAACACTATCAAATATTTCATAGTAAAATGTATGATAGAATCAACAAAAAAAGGCAATGGATTCCCCCAGAAACCATCTGTCTATTAGAAATACCTTTAATAGGTATCACAATTCAAGAAGGGAAGCATCAACAGAATCAATCTGGCACAGCAAGACACATTCTAATTTTGTTTTCATTAATGCAGAAGTCTATTTAAAATGTATAACCCTGCCAAATAGTCTCATGAAAAAGGAAACTACTAAGGATTTTCAAATAATGTCTCTACATCTACATGCTCAAAACAATATACTTATATTTTATTTATGCGTGCTCAAAGTCTTGCCACCTTATGAGTCTCTAACCTGACCTTTTTATTTAAATCCAGCTATTCTGTTCTTTTTGTGCTGGATGCTGCACAATGAAATTCCAGTCTTTATCTGTAAATCCTTTTCCCCAAGAACAGAAATCTACAGCATCTTCTGATCTAGCCCCTTTTTACTGAAGAGTCCTTAAAATAACTTACCTCATCATCTTCTACTTCTAATATCTCCTCAAGATCAGTTGTTGAAACGTTAAGGATAGATGCTGCCAACTGAACAGACTCTTGGGAAAGACCCTTTTTGCACTCTCTCACTTCTCCCATTTTTTTTGCCCATTTGATTTTTGTTCTCAGCTCTTGTATGCTGTGCTGTAACTCTCTGGTTAGAGCCTGGAAGAGGCAAGAAAATAATACTCCACTGTCATTTTTCTTAAAGAGCAAACACTATGGAAAAAAACAGTGTCATTTAGACTATGCTCCTTTAGATGGGAATTATCTTCATTCTATTATTGGTTCAATAGGACACGTGCTGTAAATATTAAATAACACAGTATTTAGAACACAAAATATGAATTAATACATTAAACCAGAAAAATTTTCTTAAATACAGGTACTTTTTTTTTTTAATGTCTTTAGCAAAAAAACTATATTCACAATGCCATCAGTAGTAAGACAAAACGGCTTCTGCAGAATCAATTAAAAATCCTTTCCCAATGCAGTCTACCAGAAATGGTCTTGAAATAACAACAGAAGTGTCAGGCTTTACTGTGGTCAGACAGAGATCCTTTTAAAGCTTATTCACCTCACTGCATGAAGAAACACCGGTATACCTCTTTATTGAAACCTGAAATTTTGGTTCCCATCAAGACAGGGCAATTCAAAACTGTCCTGGCTACCAATTCTTCCCAATATAATTTCTACAATCTAAATCATCACAGTAGTGGTTATCTATTGTTGATAAGCAGCATACCCTTGGAGCACACAAGTCTGCCAAATTATTATTCAAGGCTTGCATAGAAAGGGTTGTATTCTCTAAGCAGCTGTCCCATACTGAAAGCCTACCCAGGCCAGGGAGTTTCTTCACAAGGGTGCTCTTAGCAGACAGTAGGTGTTTTAAACAGGTACCAATTCAGGTGGCGGGAGGAAGATCACATGTCAGACCAGAAGCACTGCAATTGTTCTTTAACCCTGGCTTTGGCAAGGTCTTTATCAGGGGTGCGAAAAGAAGCCTCAATTTTAGATTCCATTTCTGCTGTTGAAGACTTTTAGTTTTAAACAAGAACTAGAGTTTGATAAGATGTCTCATGCCGCTAATGCTGCATAATTAAACTGCCTTTATTATCATTACTGCTATTACTAGTGACAAATGAAGATAATAACAATCAAGTACAATTTTTGTATGTTCAGTTCTGAAATGTGGTATACACCACTAAGTCAAAAAGAGGCTTGCAACTTAAAAAAACACCAGAAAAACAGAAGAATACTATTAAAATAAAACTGTTTCAAAGGTTTAAATGATAGGAAAGGAGAAACATTATCTGGAGTGGCAAAAAGGGATTACCAGGATTTAGTAAAGCTGATGTAAAAACCTAGGAAAAGTAAAAAATAGAGAGATGATGAAACAAAAAAATAATGAGAAAGAAGAAACCCAGCAGGGGTGAGACCACTCTCCTTCCTTTATTTAAAACTAGAATAAAAGAAACAGTATGAAACATTCTGCTGAAAAGACTTTGTTGACCTAAGTGAAAGCTGAATGGAATCCAGACCTAATTTTGGTTTTTGTTCCCCAACACCACACAAGTACTGTGCTTGAGTAATACCTTCCACAGCTGAATGTAAGCCAAACTGCACAACAAAGAATTGATGGTTCAAGTTCCTACCTCTCCTATTCCTGAAGTTCCCTGGTTCCGTGAAATAACACTAAGCATTAGTATAAATCATTGGTTGTATAACTGAAGTTATTTTGTTTCAATATTTATACAAGTATGACAAAAGCATTTTGTCAAAAACAGAGCAAGACAGTTTTATTTTAAAATTGCTGGCTGAGAGACAAGAGCGTTAATTCATTGTCAGAAGATCCTCCTAGTGTATTCAACTTTCATGACTCAAGCAGAACTGTGATTGTCAACACAGACACCTTGGCTGAGTTTAAAATGAGAGAATAAGGTTCTCTTTCGATCATCATATGTGGGACTCATCTTATTAAACTATCTCTCACCAGTGGCTGATAAACTCCTGAAAATTCTTTTTTTGCAGAATGCCTTCATCTCATAGAAACTGACTGCAGAATTATTAAAGTTGTTTATTGGCATTTGGTGTAAAGTACTCTACAGCCTCTAGTGTATTCAAAAACAGTCATTAGAGAGCATTTGCTGATATATTTCAAAGAAAGCACAAAGGATTCATCCGTTTCCAAGACTTGTTTGTTTTTCTACCACTTCCCAGCTTCACATTTTCCTGTATTTAGCTACAATTTTATTACTAAAACCAAAATTACCCTACCACAAATCTGGGGAGAGGAGGCACAATGAAATTTGTCCCATTTTCTGATTCAAGTGTGGGTCCCTCCATCCACAGTATTTCCAACACAATATCTTGTACATAGACAGAGCTGAGGGGAATGAAGAAACTTGAAATGTTACAGGTAGGGAGCTAGGGCAACTTGGACCGAGCTCCTACAACGAAAGAGACTAAGAGAGGAGAGAGCCCCAAGCAGAAATGCACACATTATGAAAAATAAAATTACAGATAAATCAAAACATGTTTTTGTAGCATTTGAAATGGTCCAACAGTAAATTGGCTCCTGCAACATGGAGGAGATGTATTCGACAATGGAAAAATAATCTCAGCTGTACTTTTTCAATCAAATTGAATCAGCTTCCCCAATTTTAAAAGTAAGGAGATGTCTCTCAGACACAGGTGATCAGGCTAGAAGATGCATGTTTGTGTAGTGGCAATATATAATAATTATGTTATATATAAAGAGGAAATTAAAGGAGTAAAATACCAAGGAAATTAACTGCAAAGTCACATGGAAAACTATAAATAATGATAAATAGTGAAACACAGACAAACAAAAAGCATGACAATAAAGAAAGTTAAACATTCATTTGAACATCTCAGACAACATATTCCCATTGCCAGACAAAAGTCTTATGATGTTATTAGATAAAATTTATTGGTATCTCCAAACTCCAAAAGAGGTTCACGATGAACGAACAAGCTGATTGCAAGAGCAACAGTGGAACCCAGAAACTGCAACTCCACTGTGCTTGTCTTTTAGTTCAGAGTTCCAGAAAGGAAGGTACCAAAGGTACCAGAAAGACCCTGAAGAATTTATAGCAGCAATTAAAAACAAACAAACAAACAAACAAAAAAAAACCCACAAAAAAAAAGAAAAAAAGGAGGAAAAAAAAAAAGAAAAAAATGAAAAAAGAAAAAGGAAGTTTAAACAAAAATCAAGGAAAGAGAAAATTCTAAGTAAAAGGTTTTGATATGCAAGCATATACATTACATATAATCACAGTAGATCTTACATACAGAGGACTTGCACTTCAATTCCTTTTTTCCCTGAGCAGTTCTAATACACTAAAGCATGGGTTTTCACTATATGTGAAAAATAAGGATAAGCATATACATTACATATAATCACAGTAGATCTTACATACAGAGGACTTGCACTTCAATTCCTTTTTTCCCTGAGCAGTTCTAATACACTAAAGCATGGGTTTTCACTATATGTGAAAAATAAGGATAAGCATATACATTACATATAATCACAGTAGATCTTACATACAGAGGACTTGCACTTCAATTCCTTTTTTCCCTGAGCAGTTCTAATACACTAAAGCATGGGTTTTCACTATATGTGAAAAATAAGGATAAGCATATACATTACATATAATCACAGTAGATCTTACATACAGAGGACTTGCACTTCACTTCCTTTTTTCCCTGAGCAGTTCTAATACACTAAAGCATGGGTTTTCACTATATGTGAAAAATAAGGATACTTTATGGACTTTCATATTAGGACTCTCAGAGGCCAGCTATTTTTGAACCTGCCTTCTACACATTATTACGTTGTAATAATAATGTTTTGATATACATCTTCCACTGGATAAGTGCCTTAAAAAATCCCTATGATTTTAAGTTGCATCCATCACATACAAATATATTCATGTACTAAATTGTTCACTTATTAGTGATTTCATTTATATATCCATTCATGCTTTAGTACAGAAATGTTCCATGTCAAAGCCACACAGCTCTTTAACTGAGTTATGAAGAACCATTTCCAAGCTGAAAATGACAAAAACCTAACCAACACAGATTTTGTTGGTGTCATGGTTTAGCTCCTGTTGGCAACCAAGCACCATGCAGCCACTTGCTCACCCTCGTCCCTGCAGTGGGATGGGGGAGAGAATCGGAAGGGCAAATGTGAGAAAACTCTTGGGTTGAGATAAGAACAGTTCAATAATTGAAATATTATGGTAACAACAACAACAACGCGAGAGAAAGACACAAAACCCAGGGAGGGAAAAAAAAAGTGATGCACTTGCTCACCACCTGCTGACCGATGCCCAGCCAGCCCCTGAGCAGCAATCGCTGCCCCCCAACCAGCTCCCGCCAGTTTCTATACTGAGCGTGACGCCATATGGTATGGAATAGTCCTGTGGCCAGTTTGGGTCAGCTGTCCTGCCTGTGCCCCCTCCCAGCTTCTTGTGCACCCGGCAGAGCATGGGAAGCTGAAAAAGTCCTTGACTAGGATAAACACTACTGAGCAGCAACTAAAACATCAGCGTGTTATCAACATTATTCTCATAGTAAATCCAAAAACAGCACTATAGCAGCTACTAGAAAGAAAATTAACTCTATCCCAGCTGAAACCAGGACACTTGGTGAGTGTACTGAAGCCAGTATAATATCATTCTTTGATTAAGAAATTGATCCAATGCATTCTGGAGCTAAGTATAGAATTTTAAACTAAAACTTTTCCCACTGCTTATTTCAGAATTGCTTGTTTTTTAAAATTATAAGCACACATGGGTGATACAATCTGCCTGCAATGAAATCAATGCAGAATATGACTTCAGTACTGTAATGATGTATGATAACAATGCTTTTATTAGTACTAGTAATACTAGGACTTGATCTTTTCTCTTTGTTTTTATTCGGTGTCAAATCTAGGGGCTATTTTGTTAGTAAAGCCATTTTCCCAACTTAGTTGTTACCATCAGAGTTATTCCTGTGGGACACACTTAGCTGCTACCAGCAAACTAGAAGAGGAATCTCTGATTAACTCCTGAAAACAAATCTACACCACATCTTGTCGGACCAGTGCAATTGCTACTGGTCCAATTAGAAAAAAAATAAGCTTAAAATCCTAACAACATGAGCTTAAACTACCCAGCTCTTTTTAATCAGTAGAAATTGTTGCATCACCTACCAACTCCATATGGCTATACAGCATGTGTTACATCTACTGGGTTGCATACAGTTCTAAAATTTCTCCCTTTTAAGCCTTTTTACTTTATTTTCACCACCCAAAATATTTATTCTTAAGACAATAGTTTTGAATTTTGGTCTCAGCACGCAAACACTTTTTAGCACAGTATCTTTTGCCAGTTTTGAGATGTATAAAGACAAAGGCCTTTTTTCATGTAAAAGGTCATATTTAATTAAACACTCAAAGAAGCTGTGGTGATACACAGACCCTGACAACACACTATTAATAAGGCTTTACATCCCAAAAAGCTCTGACACTAGTTGATCCTGGAATTGACACAAATTGATCAATGGCACCAAGTAATGCCATATGACTGTCAATGTCTAAAATTATTCTCATAATTACCATGTTAATTTACACACTCCATTGTTATTGTTTGTAGTGTAATAAAACTTAATGGCCCGAGACAGACCAAAGACTGGTGCTAGTACTGTAGCTATGTACAGCCAGATTTCAGTCTTGCACTGGTGCAGATCTCATGGCAGAAGCCATGGCTGACATTAGTTATGGAAAATTTTAAGCTTTACTGTGCTTTGTACTATAGTAATAATGTTGTGGTAGGTCCGGCTGGGATGGAGTTAATTGTCTTCTGGCAGCTCCTGTGGTGCAGCATTTTGGATTTGTGACTAAAACAGCGTTGATAACATACCAGCTGTTGCTGAGCAGTGCTTGCACAGCATCAAGGCCTTCTCTGTTTCCCACCCTGCCCCCTCAGCAAACAGGCTGAGATGCACCAGAAGTAGAGGAGGGTCACACTTGGGACAGATAGGGGAGCGGTTTTCCCCTTTTCCCTGCACTTACTGAACTGTTCTTACCTCAACACAGGAGTTTTCTTGTTTTTGCTCTTCCTATTCTCCCCCTAGTCTCACTGGGGGCAGGGAGTGAGCAAGCAACTATGCGGTGCTTGGCTGCTGGCTAGGGTCAACCAATCACAAATGTATGGAACAGGATAATATACAGAACAATTCTATACAAAGTATTTTGTCTGTAGTTCAATGTGAAAGTGTCTTTAGATACAAGTAATGTGTTCTTAGAAACTCACTTGTTTTGTAGATTGTGATGGTGTCAGAACGAGATCCAGAGCATTACACCAAAAATGAAATGGAAAATCTTTTCTGAAACAAGGTTAGTTTCCTGAAGAAACAAAAGTATTGTGAAGATGTTGCAGCTGTCTGTGGAAAACAAGATCTAAATTTCACAGAACTGAACGCTGTGTTTAAAGAACTTCTCTACTTTCATGGTAGAACAGTTACTGCTTGCCTAAGGTTAGGGCAAATCCTAGCGCTGTAAATGGTTGAGAGAGCATTACCACCCCAAATACCCCACGATTAACAAGACAAAACAGAATGAATGGACAAAGTGACATGCAAAGAGATGATGTCACATGCTGTTTCAGCAGCTGAAACAAGCATTCAAGTTTCTTCAATTAAAGTACAGTTATTTAGTCCTTATTCCCTCTCTAAAAATGACTTTGAAAATACTTACAGTAATAATGTTTAAACTGATCTCACAGCATGACTGCTGTATGTCAGAGAAAAGAAAAACTCTTCTATGGTAATTTTATTTTTTATATATATTGTTACTTCAACTAGCTCCTTCACTTGAACACATACACCTTCTAGGCATAATTCTTTTTTGATCAGAAAAGGAACGAGAGTGTAAACAAGAAATAAAGACAAGATAGACCACTGCAATAGATTTGTCTGGCCAAGGGCTCTACCATGTAGCACTCTGATCCATGGGGATGAGCCAGCCTCAAGAGGTTAACTTAATTCTTATGAACCCCAGAGATCACATGTGATTTAAGAGACTCCAGCAGGTGCCCTGAAAGTAGTAGTAGGTGTAGAGGAGATACAGACCAGTCTTGTCTTCTTCCACCAACTTCAGTATTCAGTACCAACCAAGAGAATGCGATCGCCAAATATTAAAGTGGTAGTAATATTATTTTACCAATGTCACACAGGTCACATTTATAATGTGGTGTGTTGCTTTTATTTACCTGTCTTCAGTCACAGTTTCTACTTTAGTTCTAAAATTTATGAACAGCTATGTTGAAGATATGTGGCTCAGCTCTTGGATTTATTTGTACATATTTGGAGGAATTAAGATAGGCTTTTATTATCTTTTCCATTGAGAATAAAGTAAACAAACAAACTGTAGAATGCATTAAAACCCAAACAAAACAAAAAGATGCACTCAAGGGAATATCAGAGTGACATTATTATCTAAAAGTTAGCAGAGCTGCAAAGTTTCAAAGGCTAATTAAATAAAGAACTGAAAGGGAGAAATACATCCTGTAAAGCTAGGTATCAGGTTGATATGTATGATTTAAAATAAACACTATTATGTTGATTGGCACTGAGAATAGTGCTCACAACTTCGCAGAGATCAGTGGAAGATGAAAGCACACACTGCCTGGAAGAAATGCCTCACCTGACGACCTGTAAGAATTTGATTTTACAAAAAGATCGAGAAACTGCAGTATGTACATACAAAATAATGTGCTACTGCAGTTGCATCTCCAACCTGATTTTCCACATCCATTAATACAAGCAAATCTGAACATACATGACCATAAATAAGGATCTAACAGACAACATCTGAAAAATTAATTGAAGTAATTTAAAATAGTACCAGCCTCTTCTACCCTTGTGGCAAAACGTATCGCTATTTTGCAGTCCAACATCCTAGCCCAATCCTGCCTTCTTCATGGCTCTGAGCTATCTTTGACAGACTGTGAACTAGAAAAGGTAAACTCAGTAATATCGCAAACCCGATTATATTAAGGACATCTGGGAAAGTGTAGACAGATTTGAACAGTGTTGTTTTTCAACTACAAAAGCTAAACCCACCACGGCTTTCCTGACAAAGCTCTTGAGTCACACAGTATAAAAGGGGCCTCAGGATTTCAGTATCTGAACACAAAACTCAGCTTCCTGGCATTTAGAACTGCAGACCCAAAACCCCCCAAAAAATTGCAATACGGAAGAAGAGTATTAAGGTACAATGGCAGAAATGAGAAACTGTGTTGCATAAAATTTGATAATCCGGTTCCTACCACCGGTAAGATTTGAATTTGTACAACTATGCTGGCTTAAGATGTGTTATTCCTGCTTGCTGTTAGGGGAACAGAGGGGAGAAAGTCTCATTTGTCTGGCAACTGTTTAAATACTGTATTTCTCCACATTCCTCCAAAATACCTTTGCTACGAATCTCATCCTAGATCCTCTACCAAAATACCATTTCTTCTTGATTCAAAACCATTGAGAACAAATGACTTCTTTATTTATTTTCAAGTACAAAATTGAGAATGTATTTTTTACTACATTTTCTTAACCAGCTCCAGGTGTGGAAAACCATAGGGAAGAATATTAAAAAATATTCAACATATATTTGACATTTATAAGAAAAGGACATTGAATATATTGTGCTATATCCTAAAAGATAGTTCAATTTATTTACAAATTAATAGAAAAGTGGCTTAAGTCATAGCTAGTTTTTAATTTTGGATTGTTTTCAAAACAAACCATATTTAAACAAAGATGCAGCAATGGGGTTATTCTGGGTAATTACAATGTAGTTTATATTTCTGTAGAGAAGTACACAATATATACTATATATATAGTGTGTGTATATATATATACACACTACAGAGTGTATCTATGTGTTTTAAAATTCCCCTTGTATTCGAAATTAGAATTTTTTTTATTACTGGTCAGCTTTTTCTCTTTTTCTTTTCTAATCTGCTCTAGATAACTGTTTAGCTATCACACTTTCATTTATGCCTGAAATCTTGTCTTAAAGATCGATTTCTTTTCATAGCACTCTTTGTAACATGGCTTTAAGTAGAATGAAGCCACTCTTAATTCATCAGCTGGGCACCTCATTTATAGAACATACAGCAAATACTGATTTGAGGGACATTTGGTCATATGTAATATTACAGCTTTGCAGTTATCTAATCTCTTCTGCACATTAAGCTTTAAGACTGCCGGAAACTTAAGTTGTAGACCCAAACGTGTTCAGACTGATGCTTTTTATAAGTATCAGCAAACACTCCATAGTTTTCATTGTACTGTTGCTAAATTTTCAACACAATTACCATGTTTTGTGACGTGTAACAGGGAAAAAATAATAGTTTTCTTTATAGCAGAGAATGAGTTGAAATATGTATAATCAGCATGGGATGACAGGCAGAATATTTCTGTCAAAATATATTGGTTTCTAAAATCATATTTATGTGAAATAGGCAATAATAATAATAATTTAAAGTCCTATTTACTTCAGCATTTAAGTCCTACCTCATTTACATTAATTTTTTCCCTGCTGTAAATTCTTTGGTTTCAACAGAATTACCTCTGATTTACACAGGTGCTATCAAAACTACCATTATTCCT
>VZTL01032209.1:8279-27373 GCA_013400535.1 Scopus umbretta
AATGTTCAGTTTTTAGAAAAGGAATTGAGGGATTTGAGGTAAAACTCCCAGGGAATAGATGTAAAAGAAACAAGTAAGTACACAATATGTACCTTCAGCATTGGAAGTCATTATCGTAGGATGTTTTGGGTGGCAAAAATATAAATGGATTCAAAGCAATTAATTCAAAGAAAATTTATCAAGAAATATCAGTTGCAAGGTGGAAGGCACAGTCTGTGGTTTAGGAAGCCTCTAAACCACCACCTGTTGGAAACTTGTAATGTATATGTAACAATAATGTTCTGTATGTGCCCAATTTTCATATACTTTAGCCCAGATTTTGCTACATAACACTATCAGACTTGTTTTGTTGGGTTTCCTTCAGTTGATCCCAGACTAATTCATCGAGTTCTAAAGCAGAAGCCCAAGTGAGTAGAGGAGTTCTCACTTTTCTATATTCTTTTATGTTATAATTAGTCATAATCTGTCTGTTTAGAAATGAAGATACTCTGTGCTAATTAGTGGATGACTAGTGAAATAAAGTAAATACTATTTGTAGAAGTGTCCACACTTCTAAAAATCTCTTCTGTGACAGAACTTTAGATCATGAATGATCAACAAATGATGAACTGCAATTCTAAATATTTAATAGTATATTATGTTTTGTCCTGAATAAAAGCCAACTCACAATATGTTTTATGACCCATCATGGGAAGTTTCTTGGGAATCCTCATTGCTGCAAAAGGAAGACTTAAATCGCAAAACAGCATTAGTCCAGGGTTAAGTACCAGTGTTCCTCCTTTCTTGCTGCAATGAAAACAGTATTATTTCATCACTGCTTAGGAGAGACTAAGGAACTGGCACAGATGTTAGTTTTATATCTTTATATACTTTTCTTGAAGCATGAGTAAAATAGAAAATAGATTCCTTCATGCAGTATAACTCAGCAAAACTTCTGGCAAATAACTTTGGTGTTTGTTTTTTTTTTTTTTTTTAATCCATCAGATTCCAGGCAGAGTTTCCAGATAAGCATTTCAGCTACGTTTTATCTCTCTTTTTACCAGAACATCTGCTTCTCAGTTCTCAGTAGGTGTTTTTGTTTACTATGCATTCTACCCTGATTGCCTAGTCAAGAGTATGCTTCCCAATGATTTACGTGACTGAAACTTAAGACTGCTGTGGTAATGAGGACAAATACCACAGACCTTTTATTGTTGGAGGCTATTTGTTCATGTTTTTAAATAAATGTGGTTTATTTGCATTTGCAGCTTCTTATGTGGCTGTTTTCTTGAAATACGCAGTATCTGAGTTTATTGGCAGGAATATTTGAGGAAATGTCAGAGGGGGGAAAAAAGCCAACAAAACCAAACAATAAAAGAGGGGGGAAAAATGTAAGGGAAAGCAATGGGAGCACCCACTTCTAGAAGAGGGCAACTGATCCATGAGAGGCTGAAAAAACTGTATAGAGCAGGAAAGCAGTATTCAGGATAGAAAAGCCAAAATGTTTTGCTATGACTCTGTTGGATAATAGCTTACATTAGTAAATGCACCTATATCAACTGGAAATACAATTCTAAAATGTTTGCCTCCTCTGTGAGGAAAAATATACCATATAGCTATTATCAAACCCACTTTGTAATCTCAACTTTCAAAGACTCTTTGTAAAACTAACAGCTTGGGTTTTCAGAAATATGGTTAGAGGAAAAAGCATAATGAATAAATTACTGGCTAATTCTGACTACTGGAAATTTGAGGGAATTGTACTGTGCTGCACCTTGCTGCATGTTTGTGCTAATGTATGCCGCTATGAGAAACCGAGTGCAGGCCCATATTGTGCAGGCTTTCTTGAAAACAACCCAAATACAAAAGAAGAAAGTAAAAAAAGTGGTCAGTCTTGGTTTTCTGACTAAGTTGTAAAGTTTGTCTTTGAGGAAGGGTGCTGATGCTGTCTCTGGCAATCATTTATATAAACCTATTCAGAAATTTAAACAGCTCATATTTAAACTACCTTTACCATAAGGAAGCTGTTCCAGAATTTTATACCACTGGTAATTAGATACTCCTTTAATTTTCAGTCTCAATATTTCATTTGCTGGTTTCTTACCTTTTTTTAGTAATGTGGATGCTGGCATTTAGTTTTTCTAGCTGTTCTTCCTTCCTTATGTTTACCCTTCTCTCTCACTTCGTTTTTATAGAAAATTATCTGTTATTATAACATCAGTCTTAGTTTTCCTTGGCTCTACAAACCATACTATTTTGATGTTATTTGTGAAGTAGATAATCCAGTCCTATACTCATAGCAATTGCTTTTCTCTGTATGTATTCCAACTTGAAGCCATATTTTTGAGCACAGGAGACCCAAATACTATTTTTGACATCCAGATGTGATATTTGGACGATATCTCACCTGTGACTTACACAACAGTATTGATCTTCCTTACCTCTTCTAGAAATATTTTGTCTGATAAATTCAATATCCTTTTCCAAAGCAGACTTACACTGATGATTCACAGTCATTCTGTGACAGAGTAATATCAGTGATTTGCTGCAGATGAGCATTGGCTTTTTACAGAATTTTTAGCAGTCCTGAAATGCATGATATTGCACTCTATATTAATGGTATTTTATTCCTTTTTTTGTATGCCAAATCAATCTTATTAAATTCCTCCTGATTTTCTGATCCTCTGTATTGGTAATACTTGATCAAAACCATTTTTGTTAGCACCTTTCTCTTTGGGGTATTAGTGCAAATATGTAACAAAATTGAGTCCAAGCTGAATAACCTCTTCAACAACAGTCCTTCAGGCTTGGCAGCTGACCTTTCAGTACAACCTGTTTTCCATTTAGCCAGAAATCTCTGTTGTGTTAGGTAAAGCATGTGCTTAGCTTTCTGCACTGAGCTATATGATGCCAAATTAAACTTAAGTGCGCACTTAAGAAATTTACTAGAACTTACCATCTATTTGGTGTTTCCAGTGTAAAACAATAGTATCAATGAATCTGAATTTGCTTCTGGTACTCATATTTGGTGGAATAAGAAGAGAATGTAAGGTGAACTATGACAAAAGTATGGAACCATAGGTGGCAGAGATCACATGAGTCTGAGTTTCATGCTCAAACAGCTGAAACTCCGAACGATCGGCTGCTACTCCAGATCCGAGAAGCATGCTCCACCTGCACATTTTGGTCATATCAACAGAAAATTCATTTCCGGACTTTGTCAGCCAGGTTATTAAAGGTTCATGTTTCTACAACACTAATAAAGGTTTATTCTCTAGATGTTGTGCAGTGTATTGATTAGAGTGAAAGAGCAGTTATTTTTTTCATTAGCTAGAATAGAAGGAAGTGATGTATAGAGATATTATTCACTAAGACTAGCCTTGTGAGCTTAATGTTGTTTTTTTACAACTGATCTTTTCTTTATTTTTAAGTCCATTGAACTTGATAGGTTTTACTTGCCCTCTCCATTAATGCTTGACTGTGTTGTTTTGCTGTATTTCATGTAAATAAAAATAGCTAATATAAGTCACTATAATTACATACACAGCATAGTAAAGAGGGAAGAAGAACACAGCAGGTAATAAGCCTTTCATAAGATGGGGTAACAAATGGTTATCTAATTCCAGCCAGAAGTGTGCGTGTGTGTACACCAGGCAAGATGTGTATGCGGAGTCACACTGAACTTGTATTTGATTTGCTTGTATAAAGGTTAACTGAACTTATGCTGCGCTATTGCTCACAGTAGGCTGCCAAACATTTGGAAATACCAAAGGGAAAAAAAAAAAAAAGTGCATTCATTGCCAAAGGAGATGCTGTTAGGAAAGTAAAAATTAAAAGAGCATCCATATTAAGCCAGCTTCATCTAGCCCAATACCCCATGTCTGACTGTAGCCAAAAAGCAGTCGTAAAGGGAAGAGTACAACAAGTAAGGAAGTACCGTGATGCTTTCCCTAAATATTCTGTCCTTAGACGCTATCATTTTGTGGACTGTTTTTCCTAATCCAGCAGTGATCAATTTAAAGTCTTTTGTTTGTTTGTTAAATGGAGGCTGTAGCCTCACTTGAAACATCTTGGCAGCATGAGAAACTCTGAAGTTCTCTTTACACAGTTTCGTGTGACAACTTCTCTTGAAATTCAGGAGCTGACATTCCAAAACAAGCTTGTCTGCAAGATATGACAAGACTAAAAATAGCTGCAAGACAAATGCAGTGTTGGCTTTCATAATCGTGTTTGTGTGGCGCTTCTTCATAGTCTAATGTTGATCATCACTAAGTATTCTGTTAAGGAAGACCTATAGGGAAGAAAAATCAAGAAAATAACTTTACAATCCTATTCATAAATTCCAGTAGTTTCATTTTGTGAAGTTGAAACTAAGTGAAGTTGGAGCCAAAGTTTTATGGATAGCCTTGATTCAAGCTCTCAGATCTTCAAATTAGAAGATAAAACAGCAATCCATTCCCACTATTCCTGCCAAGAATCTGAACCAGATTAATTTTCTTTTAATGTAAATGAATGGTTTCCTTTTTAGCAACAAGGATCTACAAGGATAAGGCTGAAATTCTAAAAAAGACTCCCGATTTTAACTTAGGAAACTAACTTCCTAGTGATGCAGAGAAAGTCTTTTGACTTTGAAAAAGCTGGCTTCTTACAGTCCCTCTGGCTTTATGTCTCCAAGACCACCCATGTCTATATATTTGTATAATAATTATGATTAAAGATATGTATGACATATTAGTTTAGAATTTTTGACCCATTCTTTTTAAAGCCAGAACAGTAAGAAAGGAATTTTTTGGGGTGCCTATGTCTTCATCTTTTCCAGAATAATTTTACAGTTTTCCAGACATGAGGAAGCAAACCCAACAATGGCACCAGAAATGTACTTCAGGCAGTCTCTACATTTCATGGTTACTGTCACTCCCGGTTCTTACCCAAGCTTTCTTGAGGTCAGCTTGATTCTGCTCTGAAGAAAGAGGAATTTGATAATTGCTCTCTTAATTATGCTTTTTAAAAAATATTGGGAAGCCATTCTTAGTCCATCTCAAAGTATGCCTCACTTTTCTCAGGTTGGGTAGGGTAGAAGTTTGCAGGTTTTGAGCAACTGAAGATAAAGTACTTTTTTAATGCACCTCTAGATTTTGGGGTGTTTTCTCCCTCGTTGGTATGAAAAAGCCTGTTGGTTTAATGCCAGTAGCCACAATCAAAGCTGCTCCTGTTTCAAGACTCTGTATGTATTCAGATGTTGATGCATCTGAGCTGCTTGCACCTGTCAGCGAATTTATCCTCACAGGGCTACCACAAAGAACGTAAGCATGCTTCCAATTCTCTGAGATGGAAAAAATGACGTTTTAAAAGATTATCACAAAGTGGCAGAGGCTGGGACAGGACCAAATGCAGGATTCAAGTGTGCCGATTTCCAGTCTTCTACTGCAGGGTTAGAGACAACAGTATGTATTTCCCATACTTTTGTCTATTAAGAATAATTTGAGATCTGTGTTGTTACTGTGTATCTCTTTACTTATGTTTTCTCATATATGCGTTTTAACACTTTGATTGGCATAGTGTCTATAAGTTAAGAGACTTAATAGCTAAGTAGGAAAGATTATGCTGTCTCATGAATAACAAATGAATTGTGACAGGAAGCACGTTATCTTTTAAATTGCACTTAACTAATTTGTTAATTACAATCAGAAACAATGTTGCTACCTTAATTTAAAATCCCCAAATAAATCTGGGATTTGCAGACAAAGTTTAACATGACATTGGCAAATATCCCACTGAGAAGAAAAATCTGCAGGATTTGGTCCAGAATTTAAGTTGGACTTCCTTGTTTCCCAGCTGGTTTGGAATAGTTGTTAGCAATTACACTTATGTTAACACCTTGGGTCCATCCCAGAACAGTTTAGCATTGTGCTAGGTGTTATAAGAAGAAGAAACAGCCTTTCCATGCAGTTTAAAATGTGATATAGGTAAAACCTGACATAGGTATAATCTGAAATAATTTTTAAATAAAGAAGGCGGAAACAGTAGGGAAAGAAATAATGGGATTGTCCTTAGATGCAAAGAAGCAAAATGCTTTCCAACTTTATATTATACTCTATAAAGCACATTAATCTCAATTTTGTACCGGTTTCAGAGTTGGCAAAGTCAACAGAAGGGCACCTGATCTTTCTCAACTTTCTCCTAGCTCATGAAATTGCACAGAGGGTCAGGTTTGCAGGCAGCAATGCATTGTTTTAATGAATTTAACTTGATGCATGCAAATAAAGATACCTAAAGACCTTCTCATGACTCTAAATTTCTACTTCAGAGTCTTTTTCTTTTATTTGAATTATTTCTTTACTCTTCTATTACCGTAACTTTGTTCTTAGCCATCCTAAGCAAAGAATACTCACTCTTCTAGTGACCTCAGTCGAGTCATCCCTGACTTTGTGAAGTAATTTCTACAGGAAGTACTGAGCTTTTCTTACTTTCTGATTGTTAAGCTACATATTTCTTTCAGAGAATTCTCTCTGTAGGAGGTCAGACTGTGAATGAATAATAGAAAACCAGCAGGAGTATAGGAATGGTATTACATATTGTCATGTGGTAATCTGGGAGGAGACTCATGACTGCTTTTGTTTGAAATTCCTATGATTCTACTTTTCAATTTCGCAACCTAATGAAACAATCTTTCTGTTGTATTTTCACATAGAATAATCAGTTCCTCCGGTCTGTTCATGCTTTCCCTCCTGCTGTCCTCCTTTGCTGTGGGGAAAAAAGTTTTTGCAAACTCATCATATTTACTACTTAAAATTTGTGTGTCAAGATGTCTTAACTCTTTGACCTTTGTAGTAAATTGGTGCACAGTGACTACAGCTTAATACTTTAATAGCTGCCCTGCTATATATATTCTTTATAATAAGTCTACATAAAATATGGCAAGACCTGTACTGTGAAGGTACACTTGGATCTGACCATATTTTGAACAGTGTTGTGATAGGATGGATATTTATTCTTTCCGCTAGATAGCACAATATAGGTTGGAATCAGATGGTTATTGCCTTCCCAAATAATGAGGGGAGAGAAATGTTCCTTTTAACACCAGAAAATGTGTAAATAATTTCCTCAGTAGAGGAGAAAGAAAAATCTCCATGGACTGTCTCATACAGCAACATTTCCTTAGCAAGTTGTTTTTGCAAAAAAAAAAAACCCCAACAAAAGCAAAGTTCAAAAATGAGTCACAGCTGTGAGAGATGGGGACTGTTCATCGGTGAGGGTGAGCCTTCAGGAACATCTAGTAATTATTCCTGATGCAAGAGAATTTGGAATTTGGCAAACTTGCTTCATATTAATACATCTGTTAACTAAAAGGGTTTTCTTCATTGCAGGTCATTCTTGGGTAAGCTAAGACCTCTTTGAGCTTAATTTATTTGCTTAAGCCAAGAAGCAATATATGTACTGATACCTACAGGACTTTGAAGAACTCTCTTTTAGAGTAGAGGGGGAGTAAAGTTAAGGCTGAGTGTCCTCAAGGAGATGATAGGGCAGTTCAAGGAGATGACAGGGTGATCATGGAACCAGGCAGTTCATCCTAGGAGTCCTAGAAACATATAATGTAGCAATGTAATAATAAAGCTGTAATGGTAGAGACCAAAGGTGCCTCTAGTTCAGTATCCTGGCTCTGGCAATACCAAGAATTGATGTGCAGTGAAGAATATAAGAACAGGCAAGCATTAGCACTCTGCATGAATACTGTTCTAGCATCCAGTGATCTTCAACTCAGGCACTTGCCAAATTAGGAGTGAAGCTATGGCATTAAATCACCTTGTATGGACCTTTACCTCATCAGTTTGTCCATGTAAACTTTTAGGTGTCTAAAAGATCCTGCTGAAAGCTGTTCCAAAACTTCACTGTCTTATGTGGAGAACTTCCATTTATGAATTTTGAACTTTCCTTCTGCCAGTTTCTTTTGATGACCTCTGTTCTCTTAGATTGGAAGAGACAGTGAACAGCTGTTCTGTCTGGGTTTGACAGACTACTACAGATACTTTTCCCTCAGTGATTTTCCAGGACAGAGAGTCATATTCACTCGAGCTGTCTCTTAAGGAAGTTATTCTATATATGCCTTTGACTATTCATCTCATCCTTCCCTGGTTTCTTACCAGCTATCTATCCTTCTTGAGACAGTTAGTACTTGCTTTAGATGAGTACAGATGTTACTTTGATAAACCTATTGGCCTAGTTTGGTAGTATGTAGTTTAATAATTTTTACCCTGTTTCAATCCTTCTTGGCTGTTACTCTCCTCTTTGAGACTAAAGACCAATGCTTTTATGATCCACCTATTAAAGAATCATGCTGAAAGGAGAAGGCTGGGCGAGAAAACCTTCTTTTGGCCCTTCCCTGTTGATTTCTTTCTCTCACGCATATGGCATGTACACACACATATGAGTGTACACAACGTGCAATGATCATCGATATTCAGTCTCAGTGCCTGCATAGACTAAGAAGTCTGATGTTTTGCAATTCCAATGTTCAGTAAACTGAGAGAAACAGGGTTTTTTTGGACTAAGGAAAACCCCCAGGAAGGTTACATTTGTTCATTACAGGAGATAACTGCCACAAAACCCCACAAATTCCAAACCTGTTTAGAATTTTCCTTTAAAACAATTTATTTGCTGTCATGGATTAAATGTATGTAAATGTATGTTTAATTGTGCTTACTGTTTTAATTGAAAAGTGAAAATAAGTTCATCTGGACTGCTAGCCCCTACAAGTGAACTAATGAAAACATGATTCTATTACATATTAAATCATAATTACTGAAGGAAAAGCTGTTGTGAGAACATTCAAAGAACAGCTACTTCAAGAGAGATACAAACTACAGAGAACAGTCCATTTAGATAGGGTTTTCCTATGTATTGGAATGATGACCAAGATAAATGTGACTTTTCTGCATAAGGCTGATCTAAATTTATTGCTCTTCCATTCAGGGATTAGAAAAGGTTTTCTGCCTTGATATTTCAAATGAGAAAAACATTCATACCATATGAATTCTAATCTCATGTAGACAATTTAAGAGATACATGACTTATGTCAACCAAAACCAGCTACTTTTCCAAAGCCAGGTCCTAGGCAAAGCTGAACATATTTTCTGGAACAGACTGAATAAAAGATGTTACTTTCAATTAACGTGAATTAACTGGTCTTGCTTCACTTAAATTTCCTAATGATCTACTTTTGACTTGAGCAAAAAAAATCTATGCCAATTTATGCTTAGTGAAGACTGGTATGTTGTTACAGCTCAAATGCAGATGCTGTCACAGTATTCTCAATAAAAGTCAGGCTTAGAAGCCTTAATTTCAAATATTTTAATGGCCGATAGTTAAAAAATACATATTTCTAAGGGATCTGAGGGGATTTTTGTATTTATTAGTTTATTATTAAGTTAAGGTGATCCAATGAGCACAGAGAAGAAATTAAAGATCACACTAAAATTAAACCTATACAGAGAAAAATTATTTCTTGGTTTTAGCAAGAGCAAAATGAACTTTCAAACTAATCAAGACTATGTGATCTGGGACTAGAGAAATGAGGGAAGGGATTTTCTTAAGCAGTCTATTTAACAAAAGGTTAGAGATGAAGTAGCAGTAGAAAGAAATTCCTGAACTGAACAAGAATGACTTTTATGGTAAACCAACAAAAATTGTTGTTCATTAGGAGGAAGAGAACTCCATGAAATCAACATTACTTTAATCTGGTTTCATATTCAGACATGTTAGCGTATTATGATAAATTTTCATTAAAGTTTTATCGCTTTGCCATTATAGGTCTGCATGATACCTGTACTTCAATTATCATTTCTTGCTACTACTTAAGACTCCCAGATGCTTTTATTCTGAAATTACCTCTTTAGTTTAACGATAGTGGCTAAACCAATCAAGATAAAAATTTAAAGACTCAAAGTACGTGTCAGCTGCAATTCAATTTAAAAATCAGATTTTGGTCATCCTTCAGCTATTTGTTCGGCAGTTCATAAATACATGACCCAAATGCTAGGTATGTAAACAACTCATAAGCAGTAATGTTAAGAAAAAAAAATAAATCACTTAATGCAAGCGTGACTTAGTATTTTCTATGTAAGCTTCCCATTGTTTTCATTTAAGCCTGGCTGATGGAGATGAAGCCGTTGGGGTACAACAGCACAGCTCATCTAGCAGATATGAGCTGGTGGAATGTATTTTTGCCACTAACAGAACTTTACAATGTTTAAATAAGCAGTCCGGTCTGCCTGGTTGCATGTGCAAATCTCCATTTTGCCTAAGTATATGTCTGTTTAAGAAAAGCACAATTTACGATGTGTTTAATAGCTTATTTAAAAGTCTTTTATGATTTTGGTAGGCCCAGAGGGAATTTTGGTTTGCTTTTCTTGGAGCTGTTGTTTCTGACATCTAACTTGAACATTGCTGTGCAGCTTAGGTACTGATCATGCATTAGTGTTTTCCCACATAACAGAGCATTCTTTCTAATGAAAAATAATCTTCTGAAACTATTATAAAACTTGAAACATTTTTTCTTAGGTACTGGCAACAGTGCCTACATCCTAGGTCTCTCGTATTTTAACCTGAGAAACCGCAAAAGGCAAAACGGGTATTTCAGGATGCCCGCAGAAGAGCAGGTCTTCATATATTTTTTTTTTCTTTTTCTTCTTTTTCTTTTAAAAGACACGGATCCTGTAGAAGAGAAGGCATTTGCAGTTGCACTCTGGCTGTCCTTTTCACTGGGTGAGAAAACAACCCCTCTGAATTTTTAACATCATCTTTGGTCAATTCAGATATGGATGTGTAGTTTTATTGCACAATTTCCCAAATAGTAAGGTGGCTGCAGCTGCAAATCTTTTTAGATGGCTCCTTTGGAGATTAGCATTAATTACCTGAGGCAGGTGGGGGAGAGGGGAAAGAAAAGTGCGTACAAAAGCTCACTAGGCGGGGGTTTTTTTTGAATTATTATTGCTTAGGGTCAAACAAGAGCAGCTCAACAAAAGAAGAAACCTAAAAACCGAAGCGAAGTAAGTATTATTTTTGGAGTAAAGGAAGGGGAAGCAGAAAATAAAGGCAGCAGGCCCCGGGCCCGGCCTCTCCGCGGGGCCTTGCCCGAGTAGCACAGGCTGCTGCCGGCCGCGGTGCCGGCCCGGCCCGCCTCCCTCAGGGGCCGTGAGATGGCGGCTGCAGGTCCCGGCCCCTTCCCCCTGACATGGAGCAGCAAAACCGACGCAGCTGAACTGTCAAACAGGTGCTGTGATGGCATGGGGAAAACCCACGATTTCCTACAGCTGCTTAAATGCCAGAAAGCGAACACAGCCTGTGTACCGCACTCCGCCGGCCAGCTGGGTGAAGGAGAGGGGATAAAAGGCGAGGGACGAGACTGGGAGCTGGGACCTCAGGCTCCGGGACTTGTGTGGTAAAAGGCAAAGCTGGGCGAGGGGTTGTACTTCCTCCTTACCTTGCCCTGTTTGTAAACCTGAGCCCCTAATTGTGACACGTGTTTTTTTTTTGTTTTTTTTTTTTTTTTTTTCAGGTGCAAGGTTGGTTATGAGAACTTTACATGAAAAACAACACAACAGTGTAAGGTGATTCCCCTTCCCATAACAAGTTTATCTTGTGTATCCATGAGATTTTGGGGGATAACTCAGTATTTTCTGTTACTGCTGCCCTCGACCATTCTTTCATTCTCATTAGCAAGCTTTGGACAGAAGGCAGATGCTTGTATTCCTCAGAAAATGCTGAAATTTGTGACCACACACACACAAAAAAATCTTGATAATGTATTAAGAAGTAAATAGTGTTGAAAGTAGCTTTAGTTTGTAGTAAATATTTGGAATTTAACAAATGTATGGAGTGTTAAAATGCTTTACTTGTTAATATTTAACAACCTAATTTATATTTCAGTTCACTAATTCTGAAACCTTGTGATATTAATTATGATTATTTAAATAAAGTGAATGTTCAGGAAAACCTCAGGGCAGTTTTTTTTTGCAGCTTGCTCTGTAATCTTGAGGCTGCTTGGATTGCAACGTGCACAGTAGAGTCAAAAGCTACTTTAATTTGATCTGCAGGATTAATTCTCTGAAAGAGATGCCCCAGCCAGCACAAGCATTAGAGCGCAGGAAGGTGCTCTCCTCCCTGAACCCAGTGCAGTCTTTCTCTATCTAGCAACCAGGTTTCGAGAAACTTTATGAAAGACAGTGTGTGTTTGTCCATAAGTAACAGTGGTCTGGCAGATGGGGGGCAGCTACCTCCATGCCTTGTCCTAGCAGCTTTGCCATGTGTCAGTGTTTCCCTGGGGAAGAACAACAGTTTTTGCTTCCAGTGAGAGCTCCCAACCAAGCTCTGGCAGGAGGTGGGGTGGAGGATTCAAACAGCAGTATATTGCACCAAAAAAAAAGACACTCCTGGGAAAAGCAAGAATCAAAATCATGCCTGAGCCTCCAAGGTGAGGGACCAAAAAAAAAAAAAAATTTTTTTGAGGGACTGTGTGGAATGTGCCATAGTTCTGGAAAGCATTGGAGGAAACAGCTTTATGNACCAAAAAAAAAAAAAATTTTTTTTGAGGGACTGTGTGGAATGTGCCATAGTTCTGGAAAGCATTGGAGGAAACAGCTTTATGAGTATGAATTGAGCAATTTGCTTACTAACAGTTTTTTTTTTAATCCACTATGCTCAGCATTGCTAAATTTTCTCTATTGAAAATGTTATGCTGTACTAGTGTATCCTAATGCATCTTAGCTTAAATGATGGAAGGGTCCTACGGTGTTATTCACCTGTTTTTATTTGAAAGAGAAGATAGGGCAATGCTTTTTCCAGAGCTTTGACTGATTTGGGGTCCTGTCTATTGTTGTGCTTAGGAAGACTAGTCTCTAATGCTTTGCTACCTCTCAGCTGAGATAGTATCTGTAGCGCTCTGTCAGAGGAGGGGAAATGTGAAAGCTGTGATCCATAAGGATCTTGGAAATGTGTCTGTTTCATTTTCAGTGGTTCGTTCCCAGATGCGCACACACACACAACCCCCCTGTTTTTTGTGTCTATCAAGTTGGGGTCTGTTTTCTGTATCTCCATTTCTCTTTCGTTTGCACTGGACATATTTGTTGTACTGATGATTCTCATGCTTAATCTTTTATAGTTTATTCTTTCTGGAAGCAGAAACCTGCCCTGAACCTCAATTATTTTTTTTTTACCATTCGTCTAATGGTCTTACAGAGATCTTGAGCTTCTGACTTATTGTATCCTGCTGGAAGCCCAGCTGCAATATATTTTTCTGCTCCCCCCATCTAGAACTGTGCTGTGGTCATACTGGCCTCTGCGTCTCAGCTGTACTGAGTAGCTGAAAGAATTTCCTGGAGACAGTCAGGTCAGAAGCATCCATGGGGAACCCCTTTTTGGCAAATTAGATTGTCAGGGAGAGAATAAGTTGTGTGCCACTTCATCTCTGCTAATGAAATATTTCTAGGCAAGTTTTGCTGCTTTTTTTTAGTAAGTGACTTTAGTCTATTAATCCAGTCCTGTGTTTTTTCATTTGTATTGAATGTGAACATAGGAACAAAGCTTGCTTGCCTATTTCTTGCAAGTCTATTTAAAGCCAAAGAAGGTAAAGAATGTGGTTTAGCATGTGAGGATAGATGGTTTAGCCTGAAATGGCCCCCCCGCCGGTAGTGCGCATTGTGTTACTTAATTCAAATAGTGCCTGTGTATTTTGCTACAGTAGAACAAAAGATTCCAGTGTGAAACCAGTTTTCTGGGATCTAAATGCACCTTCCTGTAATGGGGATAGATATCGCAACCCAAGTTACTCCAGTGGGAACATCCACTATTAGCTAGTTTTAGTGGTCGAATTAGCAGTAGACTGACTATATTTCATGTGCAGTGAACTGAGTAATGTGTTGAAATGGGCATCATGCTTTGAAAGCTAATTTTGTTCTAGAGTAAAATAATGAGAAACAGATATGTTCCATCTGCATCTGGTTTATATGCGCTGTCATATATACGTTTGAAAAATGTCTTTTTTCTTTTCTTTTCTGAACCACACCAGTGTATATGGATTTAGTTCTACTAAAGTTACTACCGCTGTATAGAAGCTCACTCTTTAGAGGTTCACTGCTGCAGTTTAGATACTTTCCACTGTGTTGCTGACCTGTGTCTAGACTCTATTTAATTTCTGCAGTGTATCGAAGTGGCAGGTAAGTCTTTAAAGGCATCTTGTTTATTATAGACGCTCTCAAAATTTTGCCTTCAGAAAGTTTCTGATTAATTTAGAAATGGTGGGTCAAAAATGAGTCAACACAGTAACAATGATAGTCATTTATGAATATTCAGCTGTTAGTGCTATTATGTTGTGACTGAGAGAAAAGGAACATATATTGTTTAGCAGATTTTTAAGTTACAATAATTGGAATTTATTTATAAATATGCAGGTTTCTGACAGCTGTTTAAAGGAACTGAATTAATTTTTATAGCAAAAGCTGCACATAATGCAGGTGTGTAACAAAAGTTTATAGAAAGTGGTTCCCTGTCTGCGAAGCTGTTCGTCAGCTATGAAAATGGCCCAAAACTAATCAGCTACACTGTTTTGGGCAATCCCAAACATGTTAACTTCCAAGACTGCTCAGCTGCTTCTGTCATGTAGTTTTAGTTGCTAAATCACAGTTCTTTCATGCATGGATGCTTTGTTTGATAAAGCAAATGAGACCTTAAACTGTAACCTTTACGCCATAGCTCAACTCTACGTTTGTCTAGAGTAATTTTTCCTCTCCTAAAACACCAGTTACTCATCCGTGTTCAAGTGATTACCTGGCTTGTCCTTTGGCTCTTTAAAGTATATTGTACAGTCAGTGCTACCTATCATTGAGAACCTATTTGATCCCTTTTACCAACCACCTTACCCTTGTCTCTTGAGCTGTGTTAATTTAAAGTTCAGCTCAGCTCAGATTCAGTCACCAAAATATGTGGCCTAGTTTTCAAAATAGTCTGGTCTTGGTTTTGTAACCTGGAGCCAAGTGTATGTGACGACTCTTACGTGCTGGCACACAATGTAAGTTTTTAGTAATCCCTAGTTCTTTCCCTGATACAATAGGAAATAGGGAAATAGTTGGGCTTAATTTAAGAGTCTGTGTATGCATATGATGATACTGCATATTGAATTCTTTTGATAATAAACCTTCACTTTGGTGTCTAAATGAGCTGTGAATTCTTTTGAAAATTTGACTGCAGGTACTGGTGTTACCTGTAATTAAAGTGTGTAACACTTCCATTGAATTTGCTTCTGATGACTTCCACACTTAGCCAGTGGTGTATAATTGACTTGTGACACAAGACTTCGCAATGAATTCTTTGACTATTCAGGAGGATGAAAAATTAGAGTAGTAAGTTGTAGAATATCGTAGTAAAGTAAGAGTGTGTCATTTTGCAAGTAAATGGCTGAATATAGGACAGTTTTCCTTGCAGTTTTTATCTGGCTGTGGGAGACTGAGAAAATTTATTCAACAGTGCGCAGAAATGACTGGGAGGTTTCTGGTGCACTGGATATCACAATGTATTCATCTCAATACAATATTAAAAGCTGAAGCAATCAGTGAGGAAGCATATATATGGTTCATGGGGTTTTTTTGTTTGTTTCTCTCAAGAAATTGAATTACCAATCTCTGACATGAGGGGTCCCTTTATATCACTGTGTTAGGTTACATTTTATCACAATTGAAACGGTGGTATGGACACTGAACAGGATAAACATCATGCTTAATTTTTGCATTTTTTAAGACTTAGTTATCTAGTATTTTTAGTTATCTAATGTGCATAATTTAGTCTAGACTTTTCGAGTGATGTAGAGATTATCTTACTATGTGTTTTGAAGAGAGGACTAAGTCTTTATCTTCAAAAGTGCTTAGACATTTACCACCTATTTTCCTGGTTACTCAGTGAGGTTTAAGCTCCCTTTTATTGCCCATCCTGAAGTGACTTGCCTTGGAAAGTCTTTAGCAGAGCAATGACACCTATACCCAGTCAGTCCTGTCATCTCTGTACTGTTTGTCCACCAAGACTCCCAGGTAGAACCATTTTTCCACAAAACAAGTGAGAAGTGGTTTCTGTATAAAGAACACAGCTCATCTGTGTGGGAGTTGGGAAATTGTTTGTATTTGCATTTCATAGACTAATGTTACCACTTTAAAGATTTGCGCTTTAGGAAGAAATTACATATAAATCTAAAAAATCTGTGTGCCTCAGAAACATCAAATAAATTAGGAAAGAGTCCAACTGTATGAAACCATTTGCTGTGCAGATAGATATTCAGTTCTAATTATAAAACATTAGCTTAATCCTGTGCAGATCAGATTCAGCAGTCAATTTCCATAGTACATGACTATAAAAAAATTCAGCAAAGCCATACAAATCAGCTTTCTTTTAAGGTAAGTAGTTTTCCTCTACTTTAGGTAAAATTCCATTAAATTCATTCTGGATTTTTAAGTACCAGTGTGGCTAACAGTTTTTCACCAGCAAAGTTTGACAAGGTTTGGTATAAAATTTGTCCTTAATCTGTACCATGTAGTTGCACAGTGATGTTAGAAGTTTTTTCCTTGATCTAGAGTGTCCACTGGAGAGAGCAGACTTTATACTAATGTAAAAAGTAATTAAATATATATTACATAGCATATTTTTAATAGCAGCTGTAGTGGTAGAACACAAAACAGCCTAAATTTTTCATACATCCCTGCTTTTCTTTTTTTTTTTTTTCCCCCCAAATGAAAAAGCAAGACCCCGTAGAGCTTTTCTCCTTGAAAAACAGCCACAGATTCTATAATACAGATAAAATGTTTACACAATAGGACTTGCTTATCAAAAGTACAGGCATTTATGAAAAGTCAGAGTCTTAAGATGTGTTTTGCCCTGGGTCTAAACCTTCTCAATAATTTTCTTCAACTTTTTCAGTTTTAGAAGCCCACCTTATGGCTATAAAGAGCTATTCTCTTTTCTTGTTTCTTAAGGAGTATTCATCATGCCTTGCATATTTCTGTTTACTGCCATACCCGGCATATTTCTCTTTTAGAGGAAAGCCATATGTTCCTTGTTTGTTTAGCTCTTATGTAAATATCAGAAAAATACTTAAAAGGTTGCCTTCCATATTCTTACACTCTTGAATTAAGGTTTATGTTAGCTCACTAAATAGTAAAGAGCTTAACACAAAATTTTCCTCCATGGATTTATCCCAGAATAATTTTATGTTGTATAGTCTGTGGTGCAGGCTTAGTACAGTGGATTTGGATGAGATCAGGTTCCTGGGAAAGAAAACCTGTACATCAGGACATTCTTCTTCATGGTTTGTCTATGGTTTTATTTATCTAATGGAATGCTTAAGGTGATAGTCCCACTAAGACAAGTATTACTCAGTCATGGAATAAGGTACTGCTCTTCATAAAGAGGTCAGAATCTGACCTTTACTAGAAAGGTTTGAAGAGACTTCCCTTTTCTCAGTTAATTCCTGGTGGTAGAAGTCTTAGCTTTGTCAGGCATGTGGTTCCTGCAAGTGACTTTTGCATCACCTAGGTACCATAACAATTAATGAGAATTATATCTCCACTGTAGAAAGTCTATTATAATTTTCCTTTCTATGTCATGTGGAAGCACTGCTACTTTGCAAGAAATTTTATAATTTTTTAAAATAGACTTTAACCATATTTTCTAGATGAACTACAGTTTCCTACAGTAATTTCTATAAAATTCTATTGATTTACTTCCTATTCTTTAAGACCCTTTAAAAAAAAATAAATCTTCCCCAGTACCAGTATTTTCCTGGCCAATGGGAATAAAAAATATACTTGCATTCAAATGAAAAAGACTACTGCTTATTTTGTTAAAAAAATTTTATTCTGTAGTCTGCTTTTCTCAAATAGCTGACAAAGGCCATTCTTTACAGGCTAAAAGGCTTTTCTTAGAAAGTCTAAGTGGCTACTGTAGTCATAGGTATTTCAATACGAGGATCGTTTACTGAAGAAGCCAGAAGTGGACCAGTCTATAGAGGAGATAGAATTCCCATTCTGCCAAACAGTTAATCTTAGAATCAATAACATTGGCTCTACAATAAAGAACAAATAGCTAACTTCATGCAGTATTACTGTCAAGGTTGCCATTCTGTGGAAAACTATAGACTTTTTAGCATTAAACTACATATATGTCAGTACTCTCTATTCAGTTTTTATCGTCATTACAAGTATCCAAATTGCTTTGCCACTCAGCCTTTTTTTCAGAAGAGTAGAGAGGCATAAAGAAGTGCTTTCTTTATGTTCTTTGATACTTTCTTCCTTCCTTCCCCCTGACCTCAGATCTGTTCCCGGCAGGAGGGAAAAAACCATCCAAAACGGAAGTTAGATCTCCCTCCAAAAGGTTGTGCTGGAATTCATGACCATCAGATGAGGTCAGCTTAAAAAGAGCCCCCTAATGTGGAATGAAGAAAGCACTTATGTACTTTCACTTTTATTCTAGCTTGTTCGCATAACTGTACAAAGAAATAATCTCAAAAAATAATGGTTCAATGCATAGGAACAGTGTGTTCCCACTGCCTGTTGAATGTGGAAGTGGAAAAGAGGAGAAGACTTACTTCCATCAGATTTTTAGGACTATCCAATGAATAGGACTTTATAGCACATACAGAGCAACCTGGTCCCTAAGTTAAATTTGACAGAAATAACCAATTAAGACCTCAGTCTTTGTCCATGTTAACAGTACCTGAAAGAACAGCCAGAATTATATGCACGGAAGATTTACCTATATTTTATATACTTTTTCTAGGGAGAAATACGACCTTTTATTTTCCCAATATATTTTTCTAGATTTTTTTTTAAGTTCTTTAGAAGACTTCTTTATATTGAAGGGAATTACATATTCAGGTCCTTATAACCTAGTTTACTGTGCACCAAAAGACTTCTGCAGCTACAGAAACCCCATGACTTTAACTGCGCACTATGTGGGTATACTGATCTGCTGAATTATTGTCAGGTTTTGCTTTCATGAGACTCAACTTCACTTGGAGGTGGGTTGCTTTTTTTTTTAGAGATGGTTAATTTTGTAGTGTAATAAAATTATTTATCATTATA
>VZTL01032210.1:0-18402 GCA_013400535.1 Scopus umbretta
GGGGAAAAAAAAGGTATGCATTTAAGCCCCTTTTTCATCAGTAATGCACTGAAAATGGTGTTTTCACATGTCCTTTTAAGTGACAGCCATCCTGTAGCAAATTCCAATTGAACCAGTATCTTGCTTCTCCGGCTGTCTACTTGCAATAACACTGCCAAAAATATTTGCAGCCACAAGATTTAGCCGTGAGGCCAGTTTGACATCTAATACCAATGATCATTTCATTGTTTTACAATTGCTTTTACCTGATACTGTACGTAAGCTGGCCAGATTCTACTCTAGTCCCCATTTTCAGGGCATGTGAGACATTGCACCCCTAGGGCTAGCTGGCTTTTTTTGTCCCTGTTGCGGTTTAACCCGGCAGCAGCTAAACACCACACAGCTGCTCGCTCACTCTCCCCGCTGCAGTGGGATGGGGGAGAGAATCAGGGAAAAAAAGAAAGTAAAATTTGTGGGTTGAGATAAAGACAATTCAATTAGACAGAAAAGGAAGCGGAAACAATAATAATAATAATAATAATAATAATAATAATAATAATAATAATAATAATAATAATAATAATAATAATAATAAAATAATAAACAAAATAGGTAATGCCCAATGCAATGGCTCACCACCCGCTGACCGATGCCCAGCCCGTCCCCGAGCAGCGATCGCTGCCCCCCGGCCAACTCCCCCTAATTTCTATACGGAGCATGATGCCGTATGGTATGGAATAGCCCTGTGGGCAGGTTGGGTCAGCTGTCCTGGCTGTGCCCCCTCCCAGCTCCTTATGCCCCCGGCAGAGCATGGGAAGCTGAGAAGTCCTTGACCAGTGTCAGCACTGCTCAGCAACACCTAAACCATCAGGGTGTTATCAGCATTGTTCTCATGCTAAATCCAAACCACAGCACTGTGCCAGTTCCTAGGAAAAAAGTAACTCTATCCCAGCTGAAACCAGGACAGTCCCACAACAGTTATTGTGGTTTCTGTGAAAAAAAAATTAAAAATAATTCAAGAATCAGTCTTATCTTTATCATTAAGAGTTCACTTTGTTCAGACCTGCTGGGTAGGGCACATGCAGCTCTCTGATGTTTAATTTTTGGCTTACAGACAGCCACTTTTTAAGTCTCTGGCAGCACGGGAAGAATGCATGCGGAGATTTCAGTATACAGCTGAGACAAGAAATCTCACCTTCCTGATGCTATTTAGTTTGTCATCACAGCTTGGCAGCATCCCTCTGGTTTTACTGCCATGTTCGTCTCTTCTGCATTAATCACGACAGTTCCCAGCCTGCACAGCGTGACCAGCTCTGCTCTGCACAGACCACCGTGCGAGCCTGGCCCCGGTTCCAGTAGCTTTCTGGATGTGCCTTCTGTTGGCCTTCAGTCTCCTTTATTTGTCCTGCCATACAACGGATACAGAATATAGGTCAGGCGGAAAGTATTTACTTCCTCCTTCCATGCTTTGGCTGTAGATGAGGTGCATTGAGCAACCAGTCTGGCAGCATCAGCCTTGCTCCTTAAATCCCCCTTCCCCAGGCTGTTTCTGGGACTGCTGCAGCAGCAGAGTGACTCACTGTCATCTCCTTGTCCCCAGTTCATGAACAAGAACAATGCTCCACCAGAACCTGTTTTCTCTGTACCAGGACCTTGTTTGACTGACTGTGCAGTGCCCTGGCAGTGCTTCTGAGAGCACAGTAGACCGATGCTTATCCTCATCGCCCCAGCCGTGCCAGTTTGTAAAAGTCACTGCTGACACTTAACATCCCTTAACACTGTCTCCCAAATTGCCTTCTTCCCACCTGGTTTCTATCCCATCCACAAGGATGAGGGTTCCCTTCTGCACCTGGCAATGCTCTGCCTGACGTACCGCTCATTCATCACCATGAGCATGGTCTGCAGGCTTGTGCTGGCTGTGGTCACCTGCCCAGGTGTTTTCCTACTGAGACCAGCAGCAGATACATGTCTGGTGTCTGTTTTGAGTGCCCTAGGGCCTGCTCCCATCTCCTCCTCACTCATTGCCTGGTTCTGTTTCCCCTGGGGCTTTTTCTCCACATACTTTGCCTCCTAGCAAATCCTTGCTGGCTTCACCACTTCTCTTTCTATCTTGGTTTTCCGTTTCTCTACGTATTTTGTGGAAGAGAGAGATGATACTTGGCTGGAGAGAGGACAGGAGGCAGTGCCTTTATGGACCAGTTGGAGGAGAATTCAGTCCATCAAAGGAACCAGGAGGCAGTAGTGATGGGGTTGCCATTTTCAGAGGGGTGGAGTAAGACAGCAAGGATTTCCCCATGCCTTCAACTTGATCTTCCCAAACAGATTTGTCCCTCATAAAATGTACTCAACCCCTAATTAATGAACTCTTAGCGGTTTGGAGAGTACTCACCCATCCAGCCCACTCACTGCTGTATACAGATAATTTTGTCTTTATTGATTATCTTTAACAACAGTCAGGGATGGCAACATTGCTTATAATGATAAAAAAGCTGACATACCTTCACAGGGAGGAGAAAAAAAAGCAAAACCCTCATTAAAGTGCTCTTTAGCCTTTCTGGCCTTAATAGCTGGAGTTCATGAATTGATTAAATGTGTATTATTGGGTGACATTAAAGTGCTCTTGAGCACTTTAATGCTAAAGAAAAGGCAGTGGTAAGTGTGAGCTGAAGCTGGACTCATTCAGATGGGACACTCCGATGACATTTGCAGCTGTAGCCATGGGTAGTTTGCACCAATGTGTTCCCTGTTCTTTTGAGGTCTTCAGATTGAGACAGATGCTGTCTGAAAGGGGTGTTTTAATAAACTATTCAGCCTATGGCTTTCTGCAGCCCTCTTCCCCAGTGCCCAGTGGCTTCTCTCACACTGCGTGCCTTGTCATACATCTATCACATGCCATCACGTCCTCACAGTGGGGTATTCATGTTAGATTCAACTGGAGTGTTCAAGTGGAGGCCATGTGTGTCCGCATGGGATCGGAGAATGTCAAATCACAAGCTAGGGCAGAAAACCCTTAAGTTCCTATAGAAGATGGTTCAGCATGGCCAATTTACTTGAACATGAAGTAGTGGGTGCGGCATAGATGGAACAAAATGAGATGTCATGGTTGGTGATGGCGTGGCGGTCATTGGCACTTCTGGCCTTAGCTGGAGTTCATGAATCGATGAAGTGTGTATTATGGGGTGACATTGGCTGTGGTCTGGCTACATTACAAGGTGCACTAGATAGAGTTTAATTGGTTTAGAGTAATGCGCACCTGCACTACAAGGGTGCTCAACCTGTCTTAACTCTTTCTTAAATTCATTTAGCTTCTGCCTGCAAATTACTAAAATCTAGTGTAATTGATTTAAGGAAGGGTTAAACTGGCTTAAGTACATCTCCATTATGTGCTCTCACTGCTTTAATTAGGTCAATTTAAAATCAATGTAGAAAACTTGCACCGGCTTGTTTAGCTAATGTAGATCAGAGTCTAGATATGTTGAAAAAGCAAAATAATTCACTGAGTCATCTATTCATCATTTTTTATGGCCAGATGTCAGATACTCTCTTGGACCTAAATTTATGTTTTTGGTAAGCCCAGCTCTGCTAGAGTATGCATATATGCTGGGGCTGAAATGAGCTGAGTTTGAAAACAGCTCTTCCTACCATGCTGCCTTAGACTCAAGCCAGGTTAGGTTCGGTGATCCTTTCCCTGTCTTTCTTTGTCAGATCTTGGTAATAAGAATGTTGAAGATTTCCTGAAGCAGAGGCTGTAAATAGGCCAGCATGTCCCAGAGCTGCCAAGGACCCCCTCCTCTGTGAACGGGCATAATCTCTTCTTAAACCCCCTTTAGACTTTTCATTGCTAACATGTCTTGTGGCAAGGAGTCCTGCGGTTTAATGACTGCTGGGTGTGAAATTGTTTCCTTTTATGCGGTTACAGTTGTTTCCTGCCAACGTCCTCCAAAGCTGAACCATGGAAACTTGGGTGAGAGCCACAGCGCTGCTGCTGGGGTGGAGGATGCTCGAAGGGCAAGGATCGAGTCCCCACATGCTTGGCAGCTATTAAAAAAAAACCAAAAACTGGGCAGAAAAGGGATGGGAATTTGGGAATTCATTCATCTGGCACCTGGGCCAGAGGGTGAGTGAGCAGGAGGGTGAGCAGCTGCAGGGGAAGGGAGAGGTCGCCCCCGTGGTGCACCCGTCCCTCTCTGGCTGGGCACGTCACATCAAAGCTGGATTTGGGGGGAGAAGCCAGAATTTCCCAGGTCAAACTTTGCATGATTTTTCACGTGTATGTTTTTCCAGTGAAAGCAGATAGACTGGAGAAAGAGTTTGCTAATAGATAGACAATAATTTGTTTAACCTGGAACTGCGGCGGTTTGGATTCTCAGCCAAATAAGTGTTTGGGAAAAAGTACTTCTGTGTGATTTTTATCTCTCTTCTCTTGATGGTTGGATCGGCTTGTTCTCCACCCCCAGCCAAACTTGCCAGCTGCAACATTTAAGTCTTTTCAGAAGTCACATTTCTCATAGCTTTCAATCACTGGGATGCATCTTTTCTAACTCAAGGCCCTGGTTTTCCTTCCTTAGAAGAGCTGGAAAAGCCACAGCAGTAGTTTCTCCAAGGAAATCCCTGCTCTGCCTGGTTTTCAAGTTGGATATAAAGACAACCACATGTGCAGTGCCCTGGGGACATTGGTCTCAGTGCTTCGCTACTGCTCATTCACAGCCTTGCAAAGGAACCACAAATACAACCGTCCTGTTGCATGTCTTGTTAAAGCAATTGCACTTGCAGGTGTTCAGGCAAATTTCAAGGAGATTATTTGCATGAATAGTTATTCTTACTCTGCAAAGAGATCACTGCAACTAACTTTTTCACTACTGGGTGGACTCATTTCTATTTATTTGTATTTGTATGCATAATTGTGTGCACGCTTACAGCTGCACAGTTAGCTTAAAACTGGCTCAATGGGTCCAACACTTCTATTCTGAATTGCTCATCAGGAATATTATTTTCATCTAAATCTTTCATAAGAAGTTGAAGTGATGCATCAAAATATATTTATATTGCCATACATCTATATCATTACATATATACATATGTGTATCATTATATATATACATACATACATCCGAGATAGTGGTTTGGAGATAGCCTGTTACGCTTCTGCTAACAAAAAGTGACCACATCACGAATTTAAATCTAAAAAAAAAAAAAAAATAGGAAGATCTATGAGAAAGGTCTTTTCTAAGAGCCATAAGGAAAAGGGTTTGTATCTCAGCTTAGAGGTAGGGCTTTTAAAGGTAGCATGGTGCAATACAAGTAGCACATAATTATCCTCACTATCTTGCTAAGCCCGAGAGCTGAGAGTCACAGCTACGTGCAAACTGCCTGACGTTTCAGGGCTGGCACCCGGCAGAACCTGACCATGAACTGTCATGATCGGGAGACGTCGCCAGCTGCTCCCCATCACTCCTACCTGCAGCCTGGAGAAAAACATGGGAGCACAGTGTGATGGAGAGCAAGGAAACAGGTTGGAACAGGAAGGGAAAGCAACGTCCTAGCTCTCTGCAATTAGGAGTTGCTTCTGACGAGTGAGAAGAGCTCCAAATTCTGCCTGCTTGTTTGTAATTTGTGTCAGCTTTACATACAGTATGCAATTATATGTCAGCTAGTCACAGTGTCCCCATTTCACGAACTGAAGGAGTAGCTGTTATTTAAGAGCACAGAACACCTCTCCAAGACCGCCTGCTGTGCAGGGGTCATCCCACAGCCACCAGGGTGCACGGGGGACGCTGGGCCCCTGCCGTCCTGCACACGTGTACCCACGGAGGTACGCGTCGTTCCCTCCTACCCTTTGCTCTGCTCTGTTGGGCTCACGCTGCTTGCAAAGCAGAGTGATGGGTTTGGGCTGGCTCTGATCACCCCCATGCTCATTACGGTGGGGTTTAGTGGAGTGAAATCCTGCATGAAGCATACCTGAAAGAGTATTACTGAATTATATATATATAAATATATATATATAATTAATTAATTTTATATAGATATATATAGTTAATGCGGCTGCTTGTGTCAGCATCGAGCCCAGCAGCAGGATGGTGGGAGCGGATAGCCCTTTCTAAAGGTACTGTCCTCCCTTCCGTCTTCCCCTTATTCTCCCTGCTGAGCACCACCCATGGCATGCACTAACTTAGCAGTGACATTTAAGCCCTGCATTAAGCCAGTATCAAATCCTCGTCATTTCTTTTTTTTCTTTTTTAAAAGCTTGGTTTCATCTTCAATAACAGCTTCTGTGAGCTCCCGGCACCAGTCTGTTTTAGGTCTAGGAAATTATTTCAGCCAGCTCTGATAAAGGGCTGGAAGGACTTGGGTTTGGGGAGTTTCAATTCATGAAGCAGCGAGGGCTAAATCAGGGTGGGTGAATGAGCTGCCCATCTGCGCTATCCTTAGCACATGCTGACTTGCAGCCCAAAAAAAAAAAGGAGACAGGCGCCATCAGGGGTGATGCCTGGGTCATGGGTAATGTGCTGAGAGGTGGTGGGAAGGATGAGGATGCAGCCAGAAACATTTCAAGGTGGAGACTAGGGAAGGCACAGAGATACCAGGGGTAAGGGACACTGGGAATTCAGGGCATCTCAGTCAGGGTCCTCCAGCCCTTGCTCTCCCCTGTCTGGCCCATGCTATGCAGAACAATGATGGAGCTGTGTTGACCACCATCCCTATCTGATATTTCCAAAATAAACCACATGTATTGATTTTTCCCGGACAGTAAAACCTCATCTCAGGGTCTGGCATTTTGTTCCAGCAATTAATTATTAACCAGCTCGTCTCACACTGGGATGCAAAGGCCTGGTCACCTCTGAATGCTCGGTGGACCAAGCACCAACCCAGCAAGTGCAAGGGAGGGTGGAGAGGGTGGACATTGACCTTCTGACTCCAATAGTGTTCTCCAGAGCTTGAGTCTTGGGGCCATGCCAGCATTTGCTGGGCCAACAGCATCCTGGCCTGTGTCAGGAACAGCATGACCAGCAGGACCAGGGAAGTGACTGTGCCCCTGTACTGGGCACTGGGGAGGCCGCACCTCGAATCCTGTGTTGAGTTTTGGGCCCCTCACTACAAGAAGGACATTGAGGTGCTGGAACGTGTCCAGAGAAGGACAACGAAGCTGGTGACGGGTCTGGAGAACAAGTCTTATGAGGAGCGGCTGAGGGAACTGGCGTTGTTTAGTCTGGAGAAGAGGAGGCTGAGGGGAGACCTTATCACTCTCTACATCTGCCTGAAAGGAGGGTGTCATGAAGAGAGTGATGGTCTTTCCTCCCAAGTAACAAGCGTTAAGATGAGAGGAAATGGCCTCAAGTTGCGCCAGGGGAGGTTTAGATCGAATATTGGGGAAAGTTTCTTTACTGAAAGAGTGGTGAGGCATCGGAACAGGCTGTCCAGGGAGGCGATGGAGTCACCATCCCTGGAGGTGTTCAAAAAACATGTAGACATGGAACTTTGGGACATGGTTTAGAAGGCATGGTGGTGTTGGGTTGACAGTTGGACTAGATGATCTCAGAGGTCTTTTCCAACCTTAATGATTCTATGATTTCCAGATTTTCTAAGCAGGAAAAAAAAAAAACATACCTGGGAAAGGCACCTTCCTGGCAGCTCTCATGAAGCCAGAAGCCATAAGGGCAGTGGTCAGGGCAGGGGTGGCTTGGGAAGGCAACGGGTAGCAGAATGTCTTGGTCAAAACTATCAGCAGGAGGTTGGTGGTCACGAAAGTGGCGTAGGACATGGTCTAGCTCTCATACATCCTTGGCTACAACCCAGCTTCATGGTTTCATCTGGGTTTTTTGAAGGCCTGTGGTAACTCAGGAATAGGTTTCCATCTTTCCATTGAAAAGAAAACCACTGAAACCCAAATCATTAATTCATTCCTTCCATTCATTCATCTGTATCTTTTTCCAGCTTCCAAGCTCTTTACTACTAAATAAATGGCTTCCTTATTGTTAGTATTAATGAGCCCAGATATCCATAATCTGAGGCTACCTGATACCATAAGATTTCTTAAAAGTAACACATTTGGAGTTTACTTTGTTTTCCGCCTTTAATGATCTCAGTTCATATGTTGAAGTCCGTAACAATAACCATCACAGTTGGAAACTTCCTCTTTCAAAAAGAAAAACAAATATTTTCAAGGAATTAGACCTCTCAGAGAAACTACCCATCACCACATGACATAAACCCATGACAGTTATGACCAATGTGGCTTTTTAAAAGGAGGAAACAGTCACAGCTGGAAAATCAAACACAGACCCTGGCACAGATTTAGAAAATTTCAGTTCCTTCACTGTCCAGACATTTGGGGCTAGCTGTGACTAGCTAGATGTGACTAGGCATGGCTGCCTCTGCCCTGTGCATCTCCTCAGCAAAGGAAACAGCCTGTTTGGAGCTCATGGGCTTGTGGAATTGCTCTGTTGTTGGGTAAAGCCACACAGCTCACACATGTATCCAAATTCTCCTTAGGGTAATCAAAGAGGTGCTGGAAATATGCACTGGTTCACTCTTGAGCATAGCATATTCCGTATAGAAAACCCCCAAGCCCCCAGAATCTTGTTTCCAGATGACCTCCAGCCATCAATCTTCACATCTGCAGTGTGCAGCCATCCCTGAGCCCCTCAGATGGAGGATGAGGAGCAGTACTGGGGCTGCCCACAACCACCCATCTCCTGACACACCTCTGAACAAAGAGCAGTCAGTGGGTGCTGAGCATAGCCTGGCAGGGCATGGGACCTGGCCATGGCTCGGCAGAGGCTTGGGGACCCACGCCATGCCACACAAGAGCTCTCCAGGGCCATCCTACCACAGCATAGCCACCAACAGCATCCGTGATCCGTGTTGCTCCTTACGCAGCACCAGGAGAAACCTTGTCCACATCAGTCCTGAAGGGGCTTCTCAAAGTGTGCCACCATCTCAGCAAATCATCTGCTGGACCCCACTCCAAAATAACCCAGCGGAGAAGGAAATGAGAAGGTGAATGGGGAGTTTTTAAGCCCCTGCTGAACGTCAAACAGCTGGCCAGCAAACACACTTTGATTCCCGTTGTGTTTCAAGTGTGACTCGACACTTGCGTGCCCACGCAGGAGGCAATGCCACCATGCTCAGTGCGTGTCTGGCTGAAGAACCTTGAAAACCCTTTTACTAAACCACGTGCAAAAGCCTCGAGATGGTTTGGTCTCATGGTAGTGGTTGGTCCTATTCTTCAGAAGATGCCTGGACTTGGAGGACACTGCTTCTTCTCCTAACAGCAAGAGGCTCCTGAGCTGGCATGAGAGCAGGAACAAAACCTCTGCAAAAGTCACAGAGGAGAAAAAAAAAGGCCTGGGCTAGGGAAGACCATGCCCTATGGATTGATGGGGAGGGGAATGAATTTGCGGGCAGTGATCTAGCAGAGTATGTGGGATCCACCTCAGGGATCTTCCAGGTTCTTACTGGGAAATCTTGTTCCTGGGGACATGTTTACTGTGTCCCCATGCTCGTGGTCTGCATCAGAGCACACCCCGGAAAGCCTCAGCTGTATGCACCAGCCTGGCTCATAATCATCACCCAAGTCTTATAAATGACCCCAAAATAAGTGCCCCTGCCATGGGGTTTGGTTTCTGGAGGTAGGCACTTTCTTCTGTGGGACTTTCCACACCATACAGCTAAAGCTGAGAAAAAATAGAGAAGTCATCTAAGCCAGCATCTTGCAAGGTGACACTAAGTCAAGCTTTAAGTGATGCAGTGATGGGTATAGATAGGGCTGGTGGGCCTGCTAGAAAACTAAGCTAGTGACTGATGAAACCTAAAAATATTCCCCTGGTCCTCTCCCTCAGGGGCTTGGTTGCTTCCTGTGGATTTTTCCTTTTGAAAGGTTTAGTGTGAGGAGTAATTGCCTGTAAAACACTAATGAGACCAAGTGTAACTGATGCCTGGGAATTGAGTTAAACCTCTTCAGTGCATCACCACACCTCTCTCTCCCAGAAGGGGATTATCTGACAGATGGAAACTGCATTCAGATGGACTACTTCCTTCCTAAATACAGTTTCTCTCATCAGAGCAGAGCAGAAGATGATTGCAGTCTGCAGGATACTAACAGATGTAGTGCCAAAAAAATGCCCGAGTCTTCCACCACGCTCCCAAGGTTTGCAGAAATAGCATCACGCATCCTGGAGGCTTTCTGAGCTGACCCAAAATTGAATGGCGAATGCAAGCAGCAAAGAGGCAGGAGGACCCCAAGCTCTGGGTCCTCCTTGGATCCATCATCTTGGAGTCTGGATGGTTTTTGATGACTCCCTGTGGACAAAAGGTAGGAAAGTGGACTGGGAACCCCTATGCTGTGCTTACAGCTGGCTAAAGAGCTTCTGTGCTAGGAAATGTTCTCTCTTCCTTGGACCAGCAGAGCAGAGGACTTGTGCATGATGAAAACAGGAATGTTCATGGTCTCTTCTGTCTGTAATAGGACAATATAGTAAGTACAGTTTGAACAGGCTGCTTCCTAACCATAATCCTTTTCTTGCCACGCTGAGCAAAAAATAAGGCTGACTGTGGTTTGCAGGGCGCTGAAACAAGGACTGACTCAAAAGTGCCAGCAAGCTCTGTATGGTGCTTTCAGAGTTAACAAAAATAGCATCACAGGCCTTTGAGGTGATCAGAGTTGAGGCAGAAATGGACAGCAAATGCAGTCAGGAAATGGGTTTATGAGCCTTTATTTAGGAACAGTGGCTTCTGCTGGAAAATCTCACAGGGTGCTGCAAAGTGCCTGTATTAAAGGAGTATCAACTGCATTGCCAATGAGGCCCCGCCGTGCATGGAGGAGTGATGTGATTTGTCTGAGATCATGAGACATCTGCATTTGAGCTGGGAACAGAGCCCAGATCTTGTGAGCATTAAAAACATTTCCTTTAACCACGCAGCTTTTTCCCTTTTGCTTAGTGGAAGCTTTGGGTTGCTCCAGCTTCATTGCATTAAAGCAGCCTGGAAAAAAGACCAGAATGGAACAGCTTGCCCAGAGAGGTGGTAGGTGCCCCATCCCTGGAGAGGTTGGACAGGGCTCTGAGCAACCTGATCTAGTTGAAGGTGTCCCTGCTCGTTGCACGGAGGTTGGGCTAGATGACCTTGAAAGGTCCTTTCCAACCCAAACCATTCCATGGAAGCGAAGGCCCTGACCTGATTCTACGGCACTGACAAGGTGATGCCAGGTCTTCAGCTAAGCAGAAGCAGCCACTAAATAACACAGCAAGAAAAATAGTGACATTTCTGCTACTGAGTCAGAAAAAAAGACAACACAAACCATCGCAGAAGAACTCCCATGAGGTCTTAAAGCTCCCCACCGCATTGCACCCTGTGCAGCGCAGCACAGCGGGATGCTGCAGATTGTGTTGCATTTTGGGGTCAGGTACTGAGGTGGTTAATTACTAGCTGGCTGGCAGGTAGCTGCATCACTGCAAAGATGCATAGTTAAGAAGTCATTTTCTTCCCTAGTGCACGTAAGGGAATGATGTACTTTTCTGACATAGTGGAAAAAGCTTGGCAGTGACACAGTAACCTTCACCCCACCTTAAAGATATTAAAACCAGCAGGCTTGGCTTTAATGGGAACGATGAGACTTTACTGGTCCTTTCCCCTTCTCTCTTTCCTTTTGGTACTGCTGAACTAGGTGCGTTTATCCAGGATTTCTCAGCCGGTTGTCGCAGACAGCCACTGTAAATACACTCTTTGACAGACACCCATCTAAATTCGTACCAGTTTCAATCACACCGGGTCTGACAACTGGTTTTTTAAGCCACGTGAGATTTTGCTAGGAAACCAGAGACATGCCACAGAGCTGATACTTTGTGTTTGTCAGGTACGCATAGGATGCAGCGACTCTCAGACGATGCTTCTGACTCTGGGAAGGAGAAGGCATGCCGGGAGCGCTTTCCACCTCTCCATGTTCCCCAAACCCTGTGTAAGTACGGAGGCGATGGTTCACAGGAGGCATTAGCAAGAGACGGGTGCCTCGGGTGGGTGTTTGGCTCTAGCATGGGATTTCCGACTGATCCTGACAAAGTTGTTTTGTATCAGTTTGCCAGGAGGGGCTCACAGTCTTGAGAAAGGCAAGTTGTATTTTTCAAAGCAGTAAGCCCTAGGAGCATACACCCATCGCAAATTTTTGTTATTTAATTGTAGGTGGGCGTTTTTCAAATGGTTTATCAGGCAGCGAATAAACCCTCGCTTCTCCACAAGACCCCCCTACTAATTTAAGGAGGATTTAGAAAATAATTCTAGGACAAAAAAATAAGAAAAAACTGCAGGTGTTGAAAACTGGCTGGTTTATTTTATTCTGGCACAAACCTTTTCACATCTAAAATCACTTCCAAAACTGTGGGTATTTTAAATAACTCCCCTAAGCAGAAGCTCAGATTAAATCTTTTGGTTGACTGCAAACAAAATGTCAGGTTTTGTTATAGGAAACGTCCTATCTCTTGGTCTGACATATCATGCTCTGGGGTTTGTTTGGGGGTTTTTTGGTGACCCAGTGAGGTGAAAAGCCGAAGTCAAAATGACTCTTTAGGACGTCTGTGTTCTTTGCGTTGACATTTCCGCTTTCTCATCCGTAAAACCTTGTTTTAAAGGACTACTTCTTCTTGCATAGACAATGCAGTACTTGGGAGTCCAAGTCCTCTTGCATACCCCTTTCACAGTGGTGAAGAAAGTTTTGCTTCCTTGGAACAACTCAGCATTTCCAGGAAGAAAACTCAATCCTGTTTCAAACATTTCCTTTAAAAAACACCCACAAATCCCAGGAGGAGAAAACTTTGGCTTTGTAGGACTGCGTGGAACAAACTCCCAGCTGCCAACTGAAATTCACAGTCAGAGAGACCCTGGGAAACGCCGATCCCTGCAGCACAGCCCCTGGGCTGTAATGTTGGGATTTAGCTGCGATGGAGGAATCCCAGCATGGCTTTACGCTCTGTGGCCTGACCAGGGGGATGTGCCACCAGTCATACGCTTGCCGTGCTGGTCTCCCGTCCCACCCCCAAAATGAACCAGCAGAGACTCATTCCCTTGAACAGCTTAGAGTGGAAACAGTTTGGGATGACAGGTGTTGGCAGAAAAGAGAAAAAAAAAACAACCCAAAAAAACCCCCCAAAACCAAGCCAAACCCAATTCATTTCAGTTCCTTGAATTTGAAGCAGGGGAATTTCCCTGGATAGAAGGGAGAGGCAGCTGGTGTCAGCTCTGGCTTTTGTAACCATCCTGCAGCCAAGAAGGAGCAGGAACCTTCTGCGGTCACAGGCCTCTCAGCCGAGGAAGGGAGGGACCGGTTTCAATATTGAGGGAGAGACACACAACCTGGGCAGGGGAGGCACTTGGGCAGAGAGGGCACACCCCACCACTGCACAGGGGGAGGGCAGCAGCCACCCGCGCCCGTCCCCTGCCTCGCTGGCAGCAGCATGGGGCATGACGCTCCCCCTCCCCATAGCACCAGCCCCACCAGCAACTTGGGCAAGCCAACGTTAGCCAACGGCAACCCCATCGTGGGCTTTGGGAAAGGATGATCACCACCAAGCCAGGGGGAGGCTCTTGGGAGACAGGGATGCTGGGGTTGAGGACACAGCAGGGGAACGCAGTTAAGATGGACACAGGTAGATCTGGCTTTGCTGGACCTTCAGTTGCAAGAGCTGTTTGTGCCTACAAAACCTCTGCAAGTGAAGGGTAAAACTGAGGGCCTGCAAAAGCACTGCCTGGGACGGACTTGGCCTCAGGGGGCCCACACAGAGACATAAAGACACTCAGTGGCAAAGATTTGGGTCAAGACCCCATGGGTCAAGGTAAAAGGAGTAGATCCTGTCCATGCTCCCACCATGTGCTTTGTGTCACCCAGTTGCTGCCGAGCCATTAAGCTGGAACACGTGCGCGGGTATTAGCCCCATCTCCAATGAAGGAATCACAGAATCATAGAATCATTAAGGTTGGAAAAGACTTCTGAGATCATCTAGTCCAACTGTCAACCCAACACCACCATGCCTACTAAACCATGTCCCAAAGTGCCACGTCTACACGTTTTTGAACACCTCCAGGGATGGGGGCTCCACCACCTCCCTGGGCAGCCTCCTCCGATGTTTGACCACTCTTTCAGTAAAGAAATTTTCCCTAATATCCAATCTAAACCTCCCCTGGTGCAATTTGAGGCCATTTCCTCTCATCCTATCGCTGGTTACTTGGGAAAAGAGACCAACACCCTCTTCACTACACCCTCCTTTCAGGCAGATGTAGAGAGTGATAAGGTCTCCCCTCAGCCTCCTCTTCTCCAGACTAAACAACCCCAGTTCCCTCAGCTGCTCCTCATAAGGCTTGTTCTCCAGGCCCTTCACCAGCTTCGTTGCCCTTCTCTGGACACGCTCCAGCCCCTCAATGTCCTTCTTGTAGTGAGGGGCCCAAAACTCAACACAGGATTCGAGGTGCGGCCTCACCAGTGCCCAGTACAGGGGCACAATCACTTCCCTGGTCCTGCTGGTCACGCTGTTCCTGACACAAGCCAGGATGCTGTTGGCCTTCTGGTCCACCTGGGCACACTGCTGGCTCATATTCAGCCGGCCGTTGACCAGCACCCCCGGGTCCTTTTCTGCCAGGCAGCTTTCCAGCCACTCTTCCCCAAGCCTGTAGCGTTGCATGGGGTTGTTGTGANCCTCAGCACTCTTGGGTGGATCCCATCCGGCCCCATAGACTTGTGAGTGTCCAGGTGGCATAGCAAGTCGTTAACTGCTTCCTCCTGAATTATGGGGGGTTTATCCTGCTCTCCGCCCCTGTCTTCCAGCTCAGGGGGGTGGATACTCTGGGGACAACTGGTCTGACTATTAAAAACTGAGGCAAAGAAGGCATTGAGTACCTCAGCCTTTTCCTCATGCCTGGTGGCAATGTTCCCCCCGCATGCAATAAAGGATGGAGATTCTCCTTGGCTCTCTTTTTGTTGTTAATGTACTTGTAAAAACATTTTTCATTATCTCTTACAACAGTGGCCAGATTGAGTTCTAGCTGGGCTTTTGCCTTTCTACTTTCCTCTCTGCTTGACCTAACAAGGTCCCTGTACTCTTCTGGAGTTGCCTGCCCCTTCTTCCAAAGGTGGTAAACTCTCCTTTTTTTCCAGAGTCCCACCAAAAGCTCCCTGTTCAGCCAGGCCGGTCGTCTTCCCCACCAGTTTGCCTTACAGCACATGGGGACAGCCTGCTCCTGTGCCTTTAAGACTTCCTTCTTGAAGAGCGTCCAGCCTTCCTGGACCCCTTTGCCCTTCAGGACTGCCTCCCAAGGGACTCTCTCAACCAGGCTCCTAAACAGGCCACAGTCTGTCTTCCGGAAGTCCATGGTAGTGGTTTTGCTGACCCCCCTTCCTTACTTGGCAAGAATCGAGAACTCAAGATGAGCTTGAAGTGATCTGGCTGTACCAGAGATAACTGAGCAGACCCACAGCCTGGTGGGTGGAGGAGTGGATGCATCAGCACTTAAAAGAGCTGTTTCTCTCATGCCCAGAGCCCTGGCCTGGCCCCAAAACATGAGGCAAAGCATGAGAGCTGCTGCCTGAGCTTCAGTTACTTTAAAATTAAGGCACGTTGTTCCCAGTGCTGATGTTTGTGCAAAGAGGGCATGAAGTGGGCACTCCCTGCTTGCCCCTCACTTGGCACCAGGCTGGGTCCAGCCTCAAACTCCTGCCCAGCCTGAGCTTGGCAAGAGCAGGAATTCAGACTCGGCTGTCTTTTCACTGTCATAAAAACTCAGTTCTGTAGCTTTATCCAAAATTAAAGAAGATGCATTAAGTCGCAGTTGATTCCCGTGGGAGGCTGAGGACACCGCCCTGGCCTGCGCGTTATTTACATTCACGAGGCTACTGGGTCTAAAACACATGTCAAATTCTGTACCTTCCAGAAATAATCCAGGCTCCCAGGCAGAGGAAGAACCCTGTACTGAAGTGTTTCACAGAGCTTTTTTTTCCCCAAGGTACAGCCCTGGGATTTTTCTGCAGAGCTGTTCTACTGTCAGCATATGATTTGCCTTTTGGGTTTTAATGTCCCATTAATAATGCATCTCTGTATTTATTGCAAGTTGCATTAATGTTCCACCGTTACTTCTTGATCACTCGTTTTTCTCTGTGTAGTGCTGGGCAAGGCTCCAAACCCCAAACAACGGCAGCAGTGTTGCTACAGACCAAGCCGCGGCCCCACCAGATTCAAGGCAGCTCTGCCGAGGGGGATCATTCATCTTCCCGAAGCTGGCAGAGCTCGCTGCACCCAGGAAAATGGGAACAGCTCTACATCCTTTCTGGCTCTGTGATCAGACCTCAACTTTTCCAGGGCAATTTGGACAGTCGGCTCTTTCAAGGGATCCAAGCCAGAAAACTGTAAAACATCATTAAGGAGCAGCCTGCTTAATCCTGGCTCTACGGCACCCGCCGTAACAGGAGTGGGAACGGGCTGTCAGGCTGGCTCTGGCCGACAGCTCAGCTCCGCGGTGCAGGCCTCCGTGGAGGATGCGCTAACGACGCCTTGCGTTCCCCAAAACCTCTGCTTAGCTGTCCCTTGGCCCTGCAGCCAGTGGAGCTCTGTAGGCACCTTGATTTCTCACCCTAACAGCACTCTGAGCACCCCATCATACCCCCCTATACCTGCAGCTCAGCATACAGGCTTGGGTGTTGCACTACCGGTGTCCGCCTCCCACCGGGAGCATCCTCAGGCCTCACCAAACCCGTACCACACTGCAGAGCAAAATCAGAGATGATATAGAAAGGCAACGCTGAAGGGGGTGGGTGGCTGCCTCACCGGGGGCGTTAGAGTGCTCATCCGTAACACAGGGCTTTGTAACCCTCTTTGGCCTGAGGGACTTACAAGCCCTATCTTTCACATCACAGGAAAATGCCTTAAATCCTGAGAGAGGGGCAATCCTGTTTTGAGGTAGGACTTCTATCCACCCTCCTGGATGAGGGTGCACAAACACTTAGAGGTAGGTTTCTCTGGTCTTCCAAGAAAGCCCTAGTTTCCCCTCCCTTCCCCTCGGAACAGAGCTGACCTCCTCCCTCCCTTATCCCTGCAAACACCACATTAGTTCCAGCAGCAGCAAGGAGTTTTGAAGCAGGAAAACTGAAGTTTCCCTGTCCCGGGCTGGTGGTTAGAGCACTCAGGAGGCAGGTTTGAAGGCCCTCAGGGTACAGCAGAGAGCCCAAAGCAGACCTCTGGCATCCTCAGCGGCTGCCCTCAACACCAAGCTCGTGGGCACGACAGGACATGGTTCACCTCCTCTTCCCTGGCCGTACTTTGGGAGAAGTCACATTTGCTCTCTGTTAGTTATGTTGTTATTATGCACTTATCTACAAAATAAAACTCGGGGGCCTTCAGGGTGAAGCACCATCTATCTCTGCTGCTCAGTCTGCAAAGGAAACCGCAAGGAGGAGCAGGGGCTGAAGACGCGGGGTTTCCAGTGTTCCCTTCCGGCTGAGTTAGGGGGTTGTCGTGCGGCAAGCTGGGGGAGGCAGATCTCATTCTTACCTCCTGCACAGCGGTCACCGATAGACCCCAGCCTTCACATCCACCCCAGAGATAATGATCGCCATGTTCTACACCAAACCTTCAAAACGCTTTTTGGATCTCAACTCTTATGGGCGTTGTTCTCAAGTTGTCCTGTCTGACCTAATCCCAGAGGAGACAAAAGTTTTCCTTTGGCTTGATCCGCCGGCAGCCAGCCAGACCCAGGAGCATGGCCCGGTCACCACAATCTGACCTTGTGTGAAGTGTCCCTGAGGTGTCACATGCCCTTGTACTTGCCAAACTCCTCAGCAGGTGAGGTAGCTTCCAGATTGCAGTACTCGGTGGCAAGCTTCAAGTGGTTTGTCCAGAAAGGCTCCGAATGATTAAAGATCTCTTCAAGCTGTGTTGCTGCCACTGCTTGGTAACTGACTAACAACATGGGAACCAAGAATCTGGCAAAACAAACTTTTCTGCTCCCTGTCTTCTAATATTTAGCTTTGCTTTTGAGATGAAAGAAGCACTAATTCCTATTGGTATCCATTCGCATTGCCTGACTTGCGATTGTTTTTTTTTTTAAGTTTACTGTCAAGAACAAGCCTTCTATTACAATTTATTAAGCTTGAACGTAGCTCTCTTTCCAAGTGCTGTGCAGATACGAGCTGTTTCACTCTTACCAACATACTGAAAAGATTTTGTTATCCCTCTCTTACAGGTAACAAATCTGGATCAGCCAGTGGGCGTTTTGTACCACACGAGCAGGATAAACCCCATGATATATGCCCTGCTTGCCAAAGCATGCGTGATGATGTGGTTTAACCCCATCAGCAACCAAGCCCCGCACAAGTCGCTTGCTCGCCCTCCACCCCCAGGGGGATGGGGGAGAGAATCGGGGGGGTAAAAGGAAGAAAACTTGTGGGTTGAG
>VZTL01032214.1:0-12131 GCA_013400535.1 Scopus umbretta
TTTTTTTTTTCTCTCCCCCTGTTAATGGTATAAAGCACATAATTAAAGTATGATAGCATACTCATTAACAAGTAAGTATTGAATACTTTATCTACACTAGTACCTTACTCAAAAATTTAATATCCTGGCCAATTCAGGTCTTGAAAGTGCACTTGCTCTCTCTCAAACTTGAGGTATTCCCCCCAAGGCCTTAAAGATTATCAGGAGATTTTCTACATAGAACACACAAAAACATTTGGATATACTCCAGCCTTCAAATACGAAAATATACTTTCTTCCTCCTCTCTCTTTCCTTCCTCCTGAAGTAAGTTGACAGCACAACCAAAACACTTGTTCAAACGTAATATAAATGTTCTTGCTGATGCTTTGAACTTTACAGGGCCACATGCAAGTAAAATCTAATTCAAAGTGAAAAAAGCAAGCATTCAAAAATTCAGAGGTGAAGCACTAGAAAGCAGAAAAAGCACTGGTAGCAGGACACTATGGAAAAAAAACAAAACCCCCAAAAAACAAACACATTAAGTACAAACAAACAGAAGACAGAAGATGTGCCAAAACAAATCCTGAAATAAGTGTCTCTCACTGGCAAAATCCTCACAAATCAGTAGCTGTAGTACACTGGAAAGAAAGTCTTTCACACACCCCAATCATTACTAAGGAACTGCCTGAATTTACCAACTGGATGGGGCTACACAGTATGCCATAAACAGTTTGTACTAATGTCTATAAAAATAAGCCAACAGTAAGTAATTACATTTTATTATAATTAAGACTTCAGAATGAAGATTCTGACAGACATAATCTTTTGACAACTCTAGTATGTGATCTTCAAAATATTTAATGGGTTGATTACTAGGGAGATCACAATCACAACTGGATTTAGCAACATTATAAAGTGTGTATAGTCATGATTCATCACCATGAAGTGCAGTTATTCCACAATTTCACTATAGTAGGATGCCCCCACATTTCTGGGAATATTTCATAGGACATTTAGAACAGAATCTATTCTAAGACTGAAACTACAAGTACCAACATGTATCTTTTTCCACAAAGACTCCCGAGAGGATAAAGAGAGTTCTATATGACTATGGAGATCAACCAACCAGCAAATTGACTACAGAAATCAGCTTCTTATTTCTTTCAAGCTAAATAAAATACATAAAAAAAAAGAAAAAATAGAATAAAACAGTCAACATCTCAAGAACTTACCTTCAGACTTCAATTTCGTAAGAACAAAAATCAGGTAGCTGTTGAAATCTGGATACTGATTGAGTTGTTCTAGTTTCTGAAGAGAGAAACTGTTAAGGAATTTTAAATCTTCACACACAGCATTTATAGCTTTCTGGATACTATGATTATTGAGTGAGTTATTTACTACTGCATCATTTCAAACAGCTGTGACTATAAGCTCACAACATACAGAGTATGAACAATCTGAAAATAGCTTCTGCAATTTTCATACTGAAGTGGTAGCTTTTAGTTATGTTGAAATCTGAAAAAAGAATCCAGGGAAAGACACAGAAATTAATAGATCCTTAAAAATATTTTAAAGGAAAACAGACAAACAAACCCACCAACCCCCCCTTCCTCTGTAGAGTTTTAGATTTCAATATTTACACTTAGAAGCCAGTCAAACCTAAAGAATCCAGAGACACAATCCCATAATACATAATTTTTTTCTCCACAATAAATAAAAGCATTTCAGCATTAAAATACAACAGTATTATGATTTTGATAAACTACTCACTTTAATTAGTCATATACTTTATGATGCTAACTAGCCACACCCTGAGCTTTCAACAGTGAGTCTGTTTAATTGTAAATGCCCAGATATCTGTACCAAGAAGTTCATGCTTATCCATGGTCTCTTAAAAAAAAAAATTAAAATAAAATATCCTTCTGTACACAAACCAATTTTCTAGAGCGACACCTCTCTGAGTAAGTATCTTACTAGCAATACCAGTCTCTTCACTATGTCCTTCAGGAAACTGCAGGAAGAATGATTATGTTTCTGAACAGCTAGAAGTATGTAGTTGTTTTCTAAAATTTGTCATTATTTCTACCTCAAATTTCTAAGTATTCTGCCGCTGCTTGACTAGAACAGTGATCTGGCATTCTTCTTGTATCCTGTTCTCACACCCTGGTATTAATTGGTATTATGCTCAACAGTATTTTAAGTCATAAGCATGCAGTGTCATCTTTAAGTTACTAAACTTACTGGTTATCATCAGTATGGTAAGCAATCAAGACATTTAACAAAAAAATATTTTTAGAAGAAGATTATTTGCTTCATAGGCATTTACTTTACTTGTTGTATAGCTAAATTTCTAAATATTCAAAGTCACTAAACCTTAGCCAAATGTATCTATGTTAGGACATTGATGGCCCTTCCAATGACCAACAGCCAGCGTCTCAATCACAAACTTAAGAAACTTCATTTTTAGATATTTAGGCTGCTTGCATCAAGTAGTAACTTTGCTAGAGAAACCTGCCCTCTTTCCACTTAATAAGAGAGTAAAGCATACTTATCACAGCTACAAGCTCCTTTGCTGTGAAACACACAGGAGATGAAATGTAAGCAGAAGGACGGTCACAGCAAGTGAAAATAATATAGAACATTCTACATGGCCCCTAGAAACAAAGAAACACACATCCAAAGATTGTTGTCAAAGGTGCCATGCCAAAGAGCTCTTTCAGGAACAGCCAAGAAGTAGGGTAGCACATTTAGAAGTTTTTCTTCTTCTTCTCCAAGCTTCAGAAACATAATCACCAAAACAGTCAGTCAAACATTACTAACAACTGTGAATTCCAATGGCTCAAATAAGAAGCAGCAGCAGAAGCAAGCAGAACGAAGTGAGCAGTATTAAATAGAAAATTAATTAGAAAACACCTAATCGGTCTAGGAATCAAAGAATAGCTTATAGGCCATATTTTCTTCAACTTTTTTACTCCAAGAAACATCTATATCTTCATTTGAAAAGTGTCTGAAAGCCTTACCAATTCATAACTTTGTTAACAAAGGGTTCTGGCTAACCTATGCTCCTTACTTTATTACATTTGAGTTCTAAACACCTAAATATGCCAAAACTGTGTCATAAAGAACACGAGAAAGTCAACACACTGATAATCTTATTTAAAGAATTATGGACTGAAAATACTTTAAAGTTGAAACCATTAATCACCATCCCACTTGGACATGCTACTAAGTAGCATTCCACAATACAACAGGCATCACAGGTTTTTGTGGAAAGTCTCAAAGGACACTTTTTTTTTTAAGTTATAGGACATAGTCTGTCAAGTTGTATTAGAACATTTTCCCAAACTGATAATACAACGGTAAAAGTGTGCTGCTTATCTAATCTTTACAGGCCAACATACCAGGACCTCCTTGAAAGCACAGGTATTTCAGCACAGTGGGGAGTTACCACTGCCATTTAAGAAGAATTTCAAACATCAGTTAACAGCACTTTTGTTCAGTAAATTTCTACTCATCTTCCAGACAGACAGCATCATTTCTATTGCCCATCCTGCACATACACTGCTATTTTTCAAAAAAAACAAAACAAAAAAACCCCCAAAACCAAAAACCAACCACACACAAAAAACCCACAAAAAAACCAGATGTCATTAAGTTATTTGAAGCAGAGCTTTAAAATGTAATTTTTCATGAAAGCTACACTATAAACACTGTTGCTATAATCACTTTTGTATTTGAAATACTAAAGAAGAGCACCTGTTTAAGTTTGGGGCATTATCAGAACACTTTGCCACTTCTGTAGAGTATTTTTCAAAGGAAGCAATAGCCTCTTAAGAATCTGAAACACAGCTGCAAGAACAAGATGAAAACTACTTTCACCTTTCACATAAGAACAGAAGCCTTCCAAAGTTTGAATACATCTGTTAGGGAAGCCTAGAAGTCAAGCAAATTTGGTTTCAAGCTAAACTCCTAAAATAACATATATATATTCTTACCTACATAAGTGAATTCTGTTGCTTTCTGTGAAGACCTTCAAGCAAATGCCTTAAATAAAAAGGGATCAAGATGCTAAACTCATATCCTTCATAGGAGGATATCCCTTTCAGGGCTTCTAGATATTTTAAAGCACTTATATAGTTAGCTCAAGGAGTAGGAGACAGTAGAAGAGAGCTTTATTTTTCAAGACTTATGCTTCTATTACTCTTAATGTAAAGTTTTCTTATCTCAATCTTTGTTCCTTAAAACCTTGCTATTTCATTACTTCTACAATCAAGAGAGATTGGGGGGGACGGACAACAACACAACACCCAAACAACAAACCAACAATCCACAACACTAACATAAAACGCACTGCAAAGCTGCACAAGAAGTCACATACGGTAGATTTCCCCCTTCTCGTGAAATGTAAAGAGTGTAACGAGCAGTATTTCAGGCTCAGGATTCTAGGCAAGCAGAAAAATCCTCACAACGTAGCAAAATGCAGTGTCAGAGCCAACAGGGCAACGAGAGCACGCACGCAGCGGCTCCACCAGGGACACTCCTCCCACCAGCTACGGCTTTCGCCTGGAATCCCAGCGCCGGATTACCTTAGGAAGCCCCTGCTCACCCCCGCGGGCAGCGGCTCCCCCGCCCCAGCCCTCTCAGCAGGATCCGCCGCGGCTGAGGGCTACGCGCTGGCAGCGGCCCAGCGTGGGGTAACCTGGGAAAGCAGCAGATACCGAAGCAGCTACGCCAGGGCTTTAAAAAGAAAAAATGAACCTTGGCTGCAGGCTCGCAACAGGTGTCCGGGCTCCCGGCGGGGAAAGGCGGCCCCGCAGCCCATAGGCCGCCTCAGCAGTTCAAACGCCGCGCCACGGCCACCCGCTCCGGCGGAGGCTCGACCCACAGCGCTCGCTGTGACGGCTCCCCAGGCAGGCCCGGCCGCCACCGCAGCGCTGGCCTGTGGCCGCGCTGCCCCCATCCGTAGTCCCCGGCCTCCCCAGCGCCCGCCCGGGCCGCCACGGCCCTGCTCTGCCTGCACGCACACCCGCGCTCCCCACCCGCCCGCGCGGCGTAGGCCTCGACCAAGGATACTTGTTGCACAGCTCTCTGCGTAGTGGTGTCCGGGGACTGGGACTCCTTGAGCAGCTGCAGGATCTGCTGAAGCCCCTGTTCGTCGGGCTTCCACTCATACTCCATCTTGGCTTGCTGAAAAACACCAAACAAGCAGCCGTGACTAGCGGCGCAACAGGCCCCAGGCGGAAGGAAGAAGCTGCACGGCACCCGGTCCGCTCTCACCCGCGCACCCCGCCGAGCCCGGCCCCACAGAGGGACAGCGCTAACCTCCTGCTGCTGCTGCCGCCCGCTGTACACTGCACCGAGCAGACTGAGTCACGATGGATTTGCAATCTGGCCCTAAGAGCCGCCTCGCGTCCTCCTGGGTCCTAGCGCTGGCCACGCCTCCGTCCGCCCGAGCCGCCTCGGGCCCGCCGGCAGCGTCGTCAGCCTTTCCCCAGTGCGTCCCACACCGTCAGGAGCCTGGGGGCGATAAAACACGAGCCCCTCAATCGCGGGCGGCGGGAAACGGGGTGCCTTCTCCGCAGCCCCTTACCACCACCACCCGAAAACAGAGAGAAAGCCCCAGCAGCACCGACAGGCGAGGGGCGAAGCGGAGTCCCAGAACGGCCTCCTCAGGACAGCTGAGGCCGCGCACCCGCAGCACCTGGCAGCGAGGGGCTGACCAAAAGTTAAAGCATGTTGTTAAGGGCATTGACCAAAGGCCTCTTAAACACTGACAGGCATGGGGCATCGACCACCTCTCCAGGAAGCCTGTTCCAGTGTTTTATCACCCTCTTGGTAAAGAAATGCTTCCTTAATGTCCAGTCTAAACTTCCCCTGCTGCAGCCTTGAACCGTTCCCACTCGTCCTGTCACTGGATCCCAGGAAGAAGAGATCAGCACCTCCCTCTCCACTTCCCCTCCTCAGGAAGCTGTAGATATGAGCAATGAGGTCACCCCTCAGCCTCCTTTTCTCCAAAACAGACAAGCCCAAAGTCCTCAGCTGCTCCTCATAGGACATGCTTTCCAGCCCTGTCACCAGCTTTGTTGCCCTCCTCTGGAGGCATTCAAGGACCTTCACATCCTCCTTAAATTGTGGGGCCCTGACCTGCACACAGTACTCAAGGTGAGGCCGCACCAATGCCGCATCCAGTAGGATCATCACCTCTCTTGATCTGCTGGTTATACTGTGTTTGATGACCCCAGGATGCAGTTTGCCCTCTTGGCTGCCAGGGCACACCACTGACTCCTTTATTGAGCCTGCTGTCAACCAGCACCCCCAGATCCCTTCTGCAGGGCTGGTCTCTGGCCACTCCTCTCCCAGTCTATACTTGTGCCTGGCGTTAGTCTGTCCCAGATGCAGAATCCGGCATTTGTTCTTGTTACATTTCATGCCATTAATGATTACCCAATGCTTTTATATATATAAATACATATGCATTACATACATATTATATATATCGCTATTTTATATATATTGTACATATGCTACTAGGCAAAATAAAAACATACACTGCTTAAAACTGGTCTAAAATATGAAAATGAAATACATTAATTCCTTAGCTTTTTACAATCTTATTTTTAGTCATTCTGTTTGTAATCATCCTGCTTACATCCTGCTTTAACTGAAAACTATTCTCACTTTCTGCTTCTTCTGCTGCAGCTCAATATGATTAATGAAAAACAGGACGTGAGCCAACAATGCGCGCTTGCAGCCCAGAAGACCAATCATATCCTGGGCTGCATCAAAAGAAGCATGGCCAGCAGGTTCGAGGGAGGTGATTCTGCCCCTCTCCTCTGCTCTGGTGAGACCCCACCTGGAGTGCTGCATCCAGCTCTGGAGCCCTCAGCACAGGAAAGACATGGACCTGTTGGAGTGGGTCCAGAAGAGGGCCACAAAAATGATCCGAGGGCTGGAGCACCTCTCCTACGAGGACAGGCTGAGAGAGTTGGGGTTGTTCAGCCTGGAGAAGAGAAGGCTGCGTGGAGGCCTTATTGCGGCCTTTCAGTACTTAAAGGGGGCCTACAGGAAAGATGGGGACAGTCTTTTTAGCAAGGCCTGTTATGACAGGACAAGGAGTAATGGTTTTAAACTAAAGGAGAGGAGATTCAGACTGGATATAAGGAAGAAATTTTTTTACAATGAGGGTGGTGAAACACTGGAACAGATTGCCCAGAGAGGCAGTGGAGCCCCCATCCCTAGAAACATTCAAGGTCAGGTTGGACGAGGCTCTGAGCAACCTGATCTAGTTGAAGATGTCCCTGCTCATTGCAGGGGGGTTGGGCTAGATGACCTCTAAAGGTCCCCTTCCAACCCAAAGCATTCTATGATTCTATGAGTGCCACACACGTGCTGCACATCACAGTCTTAACAACTGTTCAGATGCATTGAGGACAGGCGGTTCCTGTACGGTATGGCCCAGGTAATTTGCTGTGTGGCTCTTCATCTCACCTCCCCAATACTTTCAATTAAATCATTATTTAAGTTATAGTCAGCTGTCCAGTCTCAGGTGCCAAGAAGTGCCCTGAGCCAACTTTTCTTCTATTACTGTGAGCCACCACTCTTGAAGGAGCCAAAACTAGTACCCATAGCATAGTCTCCAGCAAAACAGCAAAGGGAACCATCATAGGCAACTAGTAAGACAGGCAGTTTACTTATAATATCTACATATCTGGATAATGAGGACAGTGAAAGAGGGTACTTGATGAATCAGGAAAGCATGTGCACCAGAATAAGCAGCAGGAAACTGCTACATAGCAGAGAAGTATGCAGCACAGCACATCAGAGAACAAAAACAGCTTAAAAGAAAACAACCAAGAAATGGGACATGTTTCTTAACCTCTTCTGTTTAAGCAACTGCCATAGTTATTACAGGGCTGTTTGGAAGACAGCTAATGCAGCACACCTCTTGAGAGCTTATCGTACTGAAATACCTACAAGATGGAGTCAGTAAGGTAGGTGAGTAAAGGCTTGCCACCAGTTAGTAGGAAAGGATGGGCACAAAGGTTTATATGAGATTTTTGTGAGCAGTGGGAATCTCCACTAGTTTCCCTCTAGTACAGAAAAGTGTCAAGCAAAGGATCTGGGTTAGCCAGACCCAGGCCATTAAAACCTATGTTCATGGCTCACAACCATATGGGCAGGAGAGCTCTCCATAGTGATGCTTGCACAGATGGAGCAGATGAAAGGTGAGGTCCAACAAATCATGGAAGTGCTAATTTTGGTCTCATTACCCTAACTGCTGCCTTGCCAGGAAGGTTGTAGAAATTTTATTATCTTTGAGACTTTTGGCCCACTGTCAAATTTGGTTGAAAATGATTAGAGCTTCAAAAATTACTATTCAGAAATTATGACACAAGGATTACATCTGTCTAATTTTATCAGGAAACCAAATGCACTAGACAAAAATAAGATTAAATGTGGAAAACAAAGGAAGAGACCAGAAAGGATGGTTGAGAGACAGAACAGGAAAAAGCAAGAAGAGAAGCAGGCTGTGGATCCATAACTAAGAAAAACTGACATAGGTTTCCTTTCCATGAACATGACCAGAATTAAATCCCGGTAAAATCTGTCTGCAGTGGAAAAGAGAGAAAAAGGCCTACAAATCAGAGTATGAATGGGAGCCTCTCCAATTAGTGGGGACATCTAAAAGCTTTAGACGATCGTCCTCCAGGGTAGGTTCCTCCTTAGGTTCCATACAGGATCCTTTGCCACTGGGAACTACTCAGCATATATAGAAATCAAAGCAGGTACCTCATATTGCTGGATACCTTCTCTTCTTGATCATTACTTTGAAATTATTCTTACCCATCTCTAATCCTTTAAATTCTGTGAGGAAGCAGGAGAGGGGAAAATAATTTAACTGAGTGAGTAAAAAAAAAATTCAGATTGAAAGCAAAGAACATTATAGAAAAAAATGAGAAAATTGTTTCTTTCCATATCCTTTGTCTTTATTTCTTAGCACCTGTTTCCTTCAAGCAAGAATCTTCTTGTGTATAAAAGAATTAGGAATCAATGTTAAACTAAGTACCAGGCAGAAGCAGGAAAACTACTCATCAAAACATATGATGGCCTAGGTCATCCCACTCAATCAGTAGAATGCACAGAAATAAATTTGAAACACTGCACCTATCTATGTTAAGAAGACAAATGTTCACTGAAGACAGGAGTCTTGCACAAATACTGAGGCCAATCTTTGATTTCTCTGTTATCCAAGCTTCAAATGTCACGCACTATCCAGAATCCACTGGTATCACAACAGTGCATAATATTAAAAGATTATAAAAAAACCCAGCAAACAAACGAATCTATATCTTTATTTTTCTCTTCACAAACCTTGCCTTGTTCTACGCAAGTATCCACAAAGAGCCCACAAGTATATTTTTTATCTTTGGTTTTGTTGCCAATACTCTCTTCCCTTTCTCTCTCAGAATGTCCCATTAGATCAGGCTGAAATGACGCATTTCTGGCATTTTTCATACAAGGAAACAAAAGGAATGGCTAAAATATATAGCATTGCTATCTCATTCAAAATCCAGTAGTTAAAGTAGTAGCTCTGAATGCACAAGGCAGACTTCAATTCTTGCTTCTTCCTAGGGTGATGAACCCAATTTTTTTCTGGAAGTATCCTTACTATCACATTACAGTGTACTTGTTGCTAGGTCTTTTAATCTCTCCTATTAAATTGTTTTCCATTATATTATAAACAGACATTAATGGGAACTTGTATTAGAAACTTTCCTAATCAGCATCCTGTATAATAATTGACAGTTAATACTTAAAAGACAAATGTAGACAGCACAAATAGTTAGGAGACTTATAACAGAATACCCTCCCCACCCCTCCAGTAGTCTTAGTGCACTGAAAAGACAAATAGGAGACTCTGGTGCAAATCCCTGACAACACCCAGCCAGAAAAGAGATTTGAACTAGTAGGAAAATGTCCCATCCCTCAAATGCCATAGCCTCCAAGCTGTACCTTTGGGAAGTACAACTTCTCACTGCTAGCAGTTTTGAAACTAGTTTCAAATAATTATTCTCTAATCAAAATTAATTCTCAAATTTCTCCTAATTTCAGAATTGTTAGACAGTTTCAGCCACTTTACCATTTAGAAACTTTTTCTCTGTCTTTAGTTTTGCTACATTGGTAATATTGGATTTATTTTTTCTTTTAGAGAGAATTCTAATGAGCTACCTTCCTTCTTGTCACAAAGTTCAGGCACTGCTATCTGTAATATTGGTATTTTATAATGGGAATCAATCATCCAATCCATTGCTAAGATCCAGGCTTCCAAGTTTCCATGCAGACTGCTTATAGTGTCTCTCTGTACCTCTATGTATAGAAGGTTTGTATACACAGAGGAAATAACTGATATTCCATAATAGCTCTCTGCCTAAACTCTCTTATTTCAGGCTGAGAGAGATGTGAATTAAGCTAATCAGAAAAAAAAAAAGCTCTTATAACACAGAATAAATTTGTCTATGCAAAGGAGCTCATGCAGAATAGCTATCACTGCATTATTTCACAATGCATTCTGCCTGGAGACATGCCCTAAGCTTTCACTTAAAAAAATACTGGTAGTCCTCACACCCAGCATATCAAACAAGAATCCATTCTAAAACATTTAGTGCAGTCTTCCAGAGTTCAGCCATACGATACAAGATTAATATTTATTACACAATGATTTATTTGAATAGTCTTTAGAAGAAGATAGTTTGACCCTGTGAAGCACGGAAGAGGTTAATGAAGAGGCAGATGGAAAGATGGTCTGAAAGAATTTTCTGTCCATGACTGAAACATCTATGAAATTAATTTTCTACTTTTCCAGAACTGATTAGTTATTATGATAGAACACAAGTAAATTGATGGATTGTTTTAAACAGAAGTCTGAGGAAACTTTATAAAAATATTTTTAAGATGGAATTTCAACATTACTTTATATTTGTGGAGAATTATATAGAAATATTACCCATAAGAGGCTGTAAGCTTACTACTTTCTGGCTAATGTAACAGTAACTAATTTCACTGTTGAAAGTGAAATTATGTAAAGAATATTCCCCAAAAGTTGAACACAGGACTTCATCATAAGATTTGCACAAAGAGTATTAAGTTCCCATATGCAGGAGTGGGATCTCTTCTGGTAACTAAGGACACAAAAACATTTTTAAGAGTTCTTCGATGTCACAGGATGACAAAAGGCTGACTATGACAGTACCAACAGGAAATCCACCTAAATGAATGTAAAACAAATCTGACATGATCCAATGTACAATGGTAAGCCTTGGGCTCAAGTAAAAAGTTTGTGGAATGTACCAAACTCAGAATATGCTTCATTGGTATGGTTAAGATTATCTTAAAAAAGAACTTTGTTTTATAGAAGAATTTCTTCTATCCATAAGGAGCAATTTGTTACCAACATTCAAAGCAGCAAATGTATGGGCTTTCAGTTAATATAATTTCAGATTTGGGTACAGTTATTTGAACCTCATTTCCTATTCTCATTCATTCCCTACAGCTGGTAAGTCTACAAGTGGAATAAGAAGCTGAAGAAACTAAGAGAAATTATGTTAACTTTCTCGATAATTTGCTTTGACTTATGTTGTGTATCATACTAGAAATTGTGTACATGTGCAATTGATCCCATAGTATGACAACTTGTAATGAAGCTGAACTCAAATTTCCTGGAACACTGGATTTTTCAATATTAGATGCAAATAAATCTGTAATATGATTTGCTCTTCATGGTATATCAACTTGATGATGGACTTTTTCTGAGAGTACCTACAGTTATGATAATGCACTTGCTCAGGAAATCTGCTAGACTGTTGCTTCTGAGAAAGAGAGCTGTTCTGGCTCATCATTGTTGTGGCATTAGTGTCCACAATTTCACGGTTTCTTTTCCCAAAGTGAAGAACAGTATTTATTTTTGCAGATAATGTCCATAAAAGCCTGCACTGTGGAATCCCACTGAGCAGATGAAATAGTATGCATAACCTGACAGCTTGTAATTCCACTCTTCAGACAGAAGTATGTTCCTTCTTTATTTAATGAATAGCTCTGTTCCTCATGTACCCAACAAGAACAGAGGAAAGAATCATCATAGAATCATCATAGA
>VZTL01032216.1:0-29038 GCA_013400535.1 Scopus umbretta
CCCCCCAAAAAAAAACCCTGCAGCAGAAGACTGATATATGATATTGATCATATAGAAAATATATTTGTAGGGGAATGTTTAATTGAGCTAAACATGGCTACTACAACAGTTTTGTAATACAGCTCACATTGTAAACATTAGAAGCCCAGTAGCTGATAAACTGAAACAAGACATTTGTCTTACTCCTTGGCTGCAGGTGTTTGTTGTAATTTTAGTGGAAAATTTCTCTCTGAGTCAGCTATCAAAGTTAAAAGCTTCCCATCAGACTTTGTATTCTGTAATTCTGCAAAAGTTGCCACTTTGCTGGCAGGGTGCCTAATATTTTTTTTGCAAGCACAAAGGTGTCTGAAAATGTCATTTCAAAGGGGCCCTTTCTCTAAATCTGGCAGTGCAAGGATTTTTTTGGTAAACCGATGTCAATTTGCAATTTACAATATTTAAAGCTGAAATCCAAATAAAATCTCTTTCTATCACGATGGAGCAGTCACGCTGTTGGAATGAGGATCCCAGTAGGACATACTGGCATTATGGAAATAATGAGATCTTACACAGAATTAAGTACTGCGCTGGCCCCAATTCTTGGTAGTGTGGTGGCGCTGAAAGCAAGCAGAGGAAGACAGTGATAAGAATTACAGAATTGCAGGAAAATGTTGGTCAGGAGGAGGAGGATGGCTGGAAGTCACCTAGCCCAACCGGAGGTTCAGGTTTTCTCAGTCTTTTTCCAGCGCTCCTTCTCTGCAAAGTCTCGCTTGGCAGAGCTGGGCTGCTGTAATTCAGCACCCTGAACCAGCAGCTTTCAGGTGTGAAAGAAAACTCAGGAAGGGTTCTGAGACGAGGCCGAGTGTTTTGGCATGGGTGCTGTCAGATCAAGCCTGTCACATACTTCAAGGGTTGAAGAGGAAGCACTGAGGTCGGGGGAGCTGCCCTGGAGAAGGCCCTGGCAGAAACCCCTCTTGTTTGGACAGAAGTAGCTCTGCTGGTCCCCTGTGTCTTTTAGAGCAGAAGCTCAGATTCACAGACTCAACTTGCAAATTTTCTAGAGTAGCTTGTGTAATTTAAAGGAGTTTTTATAGATCAAAACATCTGCAATTTCCCTCACGTATCACCCGATGACCCATGCAACCTGTCTCGGGAGCTTGCTGGTGAACACGGTGCGAGCGGCACATCAGCTGCAGGGTGGGCTCAGCTCGTCGCCCAACCCCTTGCTTTGGCACCGAGGATGGTGCCACAGGACTGGCAGGACTTTCCCCCACGCTGTCTAGCAATGCCAAAACTGTTGCCTACCCCTTGGCTTCATTACTGAAGTCCTGTTCAGTCTGCGTGAGCCTCTCTGTGTAAGTCTATGCTGGAAGCATAAAACAGCATGTCTGATGATGCCTTGCAACTCTCTCCATGTAGCTGCTCCTGACCATGTTTTATTTAGCCGGCTGGCTACCGCAATCTCTGCCCTGAAAGCCTGCAGCCTCCTCCAGCTCAAAGCAATTCCAGAAACTCCTCTGAAAGATGTGTTGACTTAGTTCTCTGACTGCTTGTGCCCAGAAAGGAGCTGGGCATAGCCTGCCTGATCCACCTCAGGGGGAAGGCTGAGGTGAGGGAGGTGCCTGCCAGTGCAGCATCAAGGAACCCTTCGTGGCTACGCAACTCCCAGCCACAGCTCCCTTCCCCACAACCGCCCGTCACCTCGTCCTCACCTCTGCAAAACCCCCCTTCTCCTGCGTGGGCAGGAAGCCTCCGCCTGGCCCTGCAAGTCCCTCCTGTTCCTGCATCGCTCAAACCCACCTAACAAGAACATGCTGAGGACCAGCTTCTTTCCTCGGAGGCCCCCTCGTCCTGCAGGGTCCCCCCATGCAGGCAGAGGCACGGGGGGCAGACGCTTCTCTCCATGCGGCAGGCTCCCCGCAGCAGCTTGTCGTACCGCAGCTGCAGCCCTCGCTAGTAAGGCTTTCAAGTTCTCGATCTCCAAACCAAGAAGTCCACCCTCATTAAGGAGCATTATTATCCTTTTTTCCAAAATAAATTAAAAGCTGGCTTACTTTGAAAGTGAATGTGTGGTTTTATTCACAGTGAATCTTTAAAATATGTGAAATGTGTGGGAGGTGACAGCAATGCTGGAAGATGAGGCTTGGCGGGGGGAGTGTTTCTTTTCAATGGAAAGAGAAAAGAAAATTAAATTTCTATTTATGCATCATCTCTAGTGTGAATTTAAAAGCGCATAGGAAAGGGAGTAAAAAGATAAAACTTCTTATACTGACACCAGCTCAGCTGCATTGCATACATTGTATATATGCAAAATGATCTGATTAAGACCACAATGGTTGTACGATATAATCAGTTTAGTACAGCTGAGATTTACTGCTTCCTGCTCTCCCTCATTTCACTAGTGGTGGCATTTAAATCCTAACACACTGAGATTGTGTTTACCCAGTTTATCCTACATTTTTTTGTGACCAGGTCAAATTAATCCATCTTTCCTACAGCAGAACAAGACCTGTGATTGTTACTGCAGGTGAGACTGTTACAGGGTCTTTTGCCATCACAAGGCTTGTACGGGAACAACCATTGCAAGTGGTGTTTGCATTGCATTCAAGCTTGTGCAGCTTGTGGAGAAGGTTGTGGTGGCCTGCAGATACAAGAGACAGCAGCTTTCTGCACAAGCGTTTGGCATGTACATTCAGAGACCTTGACCACACTTCTGCTGGCATTGCGCTAGCAACCACAAACCTGAAATAAACTTGCTTTTAATTTCTGCTCTTTTTAGTGTCTGTGAAAGTGCTGGTTTTCTAGGGGACCAGGGAGATGGAAGTCACTTTGTACACCAAGCTCCTCACACTTGTTAGGTTGTCCTATGCATAGACTTAGAAGTAAATTAATTGTCTAGATAATCAGTGAAACAGCTGCTAAAGCCTTGCTAAAAGTAATTGTAAATATCTGAGGCAGTGGACAGCAAAATTGCAATCTCGGTTGTAATCCAAAAGCACGGCTTTCAGCCCTTAAGGCGCTCTACCCCACTTCCCAGCACTTGCTATTTGCCCTGCTGTGCTGTAAACTGGGGGTGGGGGGTGGGGGGTGTAACTTATGAGGGCAGAGTTATATATGAGGATGTCTTGACAAGAAAGGAAGTATGAGCTCTGAAAAACAAGTGCAAGCGTTCAGAAAGCTCCTTGTACGTGATGTTCGCAGTCCTCGGCAAGCCACGAACGCATTACAGTAACAGCTGCCTTAAACGACTGAAAGCTATCAGGAAAAAGAGAGCATCCAAGCCTGAGGATCACTTACATTTTATTCACAAAGATAACTCTTTCTCGTAGTGTATGAAGGAGGCAAAAGAGAAACGGGGGACCCACAGGGGACCTGCCCTGGCTTCAAGACAGAGTCGTATGCTGTGACTCAAATGTTGGCGTTCAGAGGTGATACGAAGCACAGCATGGACGGACGGACACAACGCCGTAGCTGAGGGCAGAGCAGGGCTGCTCAGCCCCACCGCGCTCATCACCCCGCTGCCTTCCTCAGCCCTCTTTGCAGCCCAGGCCTGGCAGGAGCATGGGGAGCCCCCAGCCCTGTACCTGTGACCCCTCCTCGCTCGCTCCCCACTACGGCTCCTCCACCGCCGCACGTCCGCGGAGCTGTGCTCTCTGGCTGCCGTCTGGCAATGAGTGGCAGGTCGGGTTTTGGCCCCCCAGCCGAAAAAGCCAAGCCTCTGCTAACAGAGGGCAGGAAGCAGGCTGAGCACAGATCCCCCACAACCACGCTTTCAGCAAACAGGGGAGGCAAATAGCCAGCTCTGACAATGTGCCATTCTCCAAAACATGCAGAGCTCCCAAAAACCAGAAAGGCTGTTTTTCTGTATTGATTTATCACAGAACGTTTCTTTACATGACATCAAGAGTTGATTTTATTATAGCATCTTAAAAAGCCTGGGAAATGTAGTACAACTCCATGTTTTGGCTATACCAGGAGATCTTTTTTTTCCCTGTGGTATGCAGCTAAAACAGTTCTTAGGAAAGGGTAAATGCTATTTAGGCAAAGCTCACCCACTTCGAGCACTGTGCCAAAATCCCTCTGAGCCATCACAGCCCCCGCTGCTCACTGTGTTGTTGTTTGTGGTGTGAGGGCCTGTTTTATCCATCTTTTCCATTTTTTAGGAGTTTGCCAATGTAGCTGTGCCCATTCTACTCACAATTTTAGATCACCTTGGTGTTGGTTCCTATTGTTTTCAACAACTTCCTGCATCTTTAGGCACCTAAAGATGTTGTGCATGTGATCCCAAATCTCGGTACAATGAATAGAAACAGCTCTGCTTCTAACAAAACCTGTCGTTTTAGTTGTTTGCATTTTTCACCATCTTAAGAACAGAATCTCCATCAGTATCAATAACTGTAAGTGTATTAGATATATTTTTCTAGGTGAAAGATAAAAAAGAGTTGTCACGCTTTTGCAGCTGGAGTCCCACCTCCTCCCACTGCACCCGCAGTACTAGCAGGGCAGCGTAAGCTGCTTCATGGCCGCGGGCTGCCACCTTCCCACCTGGCATCTCACAAAACACAACGGGTGCCAAGGGAGCAACCAGCCCGTTGTTTCCAGGAAGTACCGGAGCTGCTGCCTGTGCTCCGTGGGCATGGTTTCTGCATGGACCACAAGTGCAACCCTGGCTGTAAGCCCGAGGCTTAACACACCCTGCAGACACAGGCACAGAAAATCTTTGTGATGTTTCATGGAAGCATCACACCCATTTCTACCTCCTGGGACAGTGCCTGGTGTGAATTACCGTGCGGTAGCTCTAGGGAGGAGGTCACCGGTCCATAAAAAACAGACAGATAGTGGAGACGCCCAAATTCTGCTTGGACAAAGTATCTGGGAGAAAAAAGAGGGCATATTTGGGAAACCTGCATGGGTAGCCTCAGAGTTACCGTGTCCCTAAAGATCAGCTCTTGCTTTGACCTGGGGAGAACATCTCCTCTTCAAGTCCTTAGCATTTTGCTGACCAATGTGGAAGAATCAATTCCACTTTCGATTACTGTTTTGCAAACAACTAACAACTAGAAAATATAGGTCACCAGCTCTTTTGCAGTAAGACATCCACCAGCAGATAGCGTCAGCTTTGACATTAAGTCAGTGAAGGGGAGACATAACCTACTCTTATTCATTTTTATTACAGCAGTAATAAAGATGGCTCAGGTAACTCAAATCTCCATGGCCAGAACATATCATCTGACAACAGGCTCACGAGCGACCTATCATAACATTATTCTGCCCTTAAATTGTTCACAGTCTTATTCTTCAGGGCATCATGTAAGCTTATCCTGATCATTACACCTCCTGAATTGGGAATCTATTAAATGTTGTCTGATCTCTCTCATCTGTAGTACACAGTTTATTTTTATGCAGGAAATGAAAACTGCAGCATGATCTTATCATCCTGCACCTTCAATTTCCGCTGTATACAAATACTGAAAAAATACTGCTGCTTTGATGTGTTTAGAACAATACTTTCCAAAAATATATGTTTATTTTCAGTGGCCTCACCTAGTTCTCCAGGTGAAAAAAAAGGCCGCAGTTTTATTAATGCAGAACTGCAATACTTCTAAACAGTGTGATACCATGTTCTTTAATAAGTTGGATCATCAGCCTAAGAAGATTATGTCTGGAGAGTCAAAGAGTAAATTGTTGTCTGAGGGGTTTGGGGCTCTTTTTTTTAGAAAATTGCTTTGAATACTTGCTTTGATATGTTAAAGTACATCATACATTAACCAAAACGCCAGCTTTCTGAGAAAGAACATTTGTGAGGAAAGAAGTGCTAAGGTTGAAGGAGTTAATATGAGCATAGAGGGCACCAGCACCCCTCTAAAAAGAGGAAATTCTAGGAGGGCTGTTGAAAACAAATTGAGCTGTAGTATGCTGAGAAAAAAGGACCATTCAAAATTCAAATCTCTGGTATAAATCTGCACCACTTTTTAACGCACAAGATTCTGCAGATTATGTGTTCAGCCAGAAAAAAGCATAAACCAGAAGATACAAATGTTTAGATGTGAGACTTCTGTTATCTGACCTTAGGGAAGAAGCAAACAGCTGCAAAGCATCCACTGCTGCTCCAGAGGGAGCAGGATCTCTGCAGAGGTGACTCCGAAGGTTACGGTATTGTCAGGCTGAAAGCAGCAAAGTGGAAAGCAAGAAAAGGAAAGAATAATATCATATTGATTCCAGCTCATGTTTTGTTTTGTTTTTTCTTATATATAACTTTTTAGCAATAGACTGGTGCTGAAAGTCCACTTAGGGCTGTCCTGTGGGAACAAGACATTGCATATGTGAGCTTAATTCAATCATCTCTAGGCTTTTGCAGTCAAAGTCCCCTGTTCTAGGGGACAGTGTCCAGTCCCCAGACTATTAAAAAGCGAATCTGGCTTCCTCTTCCTTTTATCTTTAAAGCCTCTTTTGTTGTTTGCAGGCTGGTAGAAGAAGTCGCTTGCAAAGGGATGGAGCAGTTTTTTTAGCATCAGAAACAAGGACAGCAGGAGGACATCCTATGCTGCAGAATCTGCAAGCATGCAAAAAATGAAAGTGATATTAAAAAGAAAAAAAGAAGGAGCATGTTCAAAGCAAACTGATCAGTAACATTTTTTTTAAACAAAAAACAGTTGTGAGTGAGGATGGGTATAGCAAGGTGTTAAGCTTGGAGAAAAGTCAGAAATTTAAATAACAAAAGAATGAAAATTTTCTGGCCATGCAGAAGCTGCAAGTTTAGTACATATGCCCACCCCCACCCCCCAATAAATAAAGTGGAAAAAAGCCCTAAAAGGCAAGTTTTTTTCCATGACCATCATACTGGTTTATGTTCATCATGATGCTGAGCTGGCATCCAAAAAACTCTCACTTGCAAAAATGAACTACCAGGACCTACTCATGCTCTCAAGGACCCAGCATGAAATAAATAATTTTTTTTAAAAAGTGCTGCACATCTTCTTCCAGACACTCAGGCCTTTTGGGACAGTCAGCATTACTGACCACTTTTCAAAATTTTGTGTAAAGCCTTGGCTGTCCTTAGCACAGTACCTTTACACTGCCCTGACCAAACATGAAACCACGAGCATCAGGGTGTTTTAGGCAGCTTTCCTTCTCCAAGACGCTGCCAGCTTTGGATACTGTTACTACAGCTCCTACGGTTTAGTACTCGTCCAAGTGCACCTGAGCAGAGAATCTGCCGATTGCCTGTTTTGGTCAACGAATAGTAAAATACAGGGGAAAATAAGAGATTGCATATACAGATTTCAAACAGATTTCAAAGCTATGGAGAATACGCTGGGTCTGCAAGCAAGCTTGGGAAATATTTGATAATCCTGGTTTTACCACTAAAGTTTCTAACATTATAAATCAATACTGTGATAAAATCAAAGGGCTGATGTTGGTATAAAGGAGGATGGAGACTGTTGTTTTGGCGTATCCCTATTGTAAAAGCAGAATCAAAAATTGTCCACGGACTACTCTTCCCTCAGAGAAAGCAGGATGCGGAAACTGGCCACATGCTCCCACTCCATGCTGGAAAAACTCTTCCTAGCCCAAACTGGCTTCCAGCTTTCTGAAGGATGTTTTAGAAAAGAAAACCTATTGGGACTCAGATCATTCCCTTTGCTTTTACAGCCATGCCTTGTCCCCTAGCTGAGCATGCATACCATGGTTAGAGTGTAATGGTTTCCTAGTCCAGTTTTGCCTCTGAGTCATACAGAGAGAGGCAATTCTGTTGACCTTGCTGTGCCTCAGCTTGGCCGTTCATGGACTTGGTCTTCCTTACCTAAAGGAAGGCCCTACCTGGCCCAAAGTCATTGTGAAATTTAAAACATGTCTTCAGCTTTTGAACAAAAATACAAGTTATTATTCCTTGTAAAAAGGATGTCTTTTCCAGTACATTTGCACCTAGTTGGTGGTGATTTTGCTACACCAGTCTGACTTTCTGATGCTCAGAAACATCCTGCAGGTGACAGTTCCCACAGGAGCAGGCTGGTTTTGATCCGTACTCTCTCGGAAATACCCGTACCACCCCAAGGCAGCACAGGCTGTGCATTACAAACCTGTCACTAGAGCAGATATGGCAGAGAGGGAACTGACAAATCCAAATGTCTATAGGATTTTGGAGAAGGAAAATCACAGAAGAAAAATCTGTTGAGGTCTGTTAAATGCAAAGAAAACAATTCTAATGCCGGGGCTGAACTCGGAGGCTGGGAGAGTATCATATACTGTCACGCAGGTCTGACGCTCTTCCCTAGTCATCTGCTGCAGGCCACTGCCAGAGGCAACATACTGGTCTATCTTGGGTCTGACCCAGTAGGGACATTCCCAGGTTCTTATTATAGCAAACCTAGAAATCTCCTTAAGCCTATTAAACATTTGTCTTGAAAGACCTGGCATATGGTGCTGACATACTCTGGCCCTCAGCAGCCAGAAGAGCATCTCAAGCTATAGCTTGCAGAGTTGGCAACATCCTGAAGGCTTTTTGAGTATTTTGTTCAGTTAGGATAATGACTATCCTCAATGACTAAACATTTGGTTAATGCCTTCTTTTCAAAGATGTTTGTTGAGAGCATATTACATTTCTAACATGGGATGAAAGCTCGTTAGCCATTTGTTACTTTGACCACAGGGACCAAAGCTGAAGTTTGCACAAGAGATGGATGTCAGATGGATCATGTGGGATGGAGTAGATACAGACTGGTTCCTTCAACAACTGCTTCCCAGGCGCACACGTGCCTTGTTGAGTTTTGATAAGATGTGGAATTTTTTGTATAAAAAGTAATACTGGGTTTGTCTGTTACCTGGGCTCCACTGGAAAAAAAATACTGATTTTAGCTCTATTTGAAATTATGTTAAGAAATTTATCAGCATCCTTTTCCACTTGAACCTCTTGAATTGAGGAATAGAAGAAGAAAACTTAAAAAAATACAGGAAGCCTTGACCATTATTTTGGAAAGAGCAGTCGGCAAAATTAATATCCATGTACTTGAGACACTTGATTAGATTGTATTTCTTATGCTGTATAATTTTGCCTCTAAGCTCCCTTCCTCACCTTTCCTTCCTTCTGCATTAAGCAAAAATTCAGCATAAACGTTTCTAGGAAGTATAGCTCTGACAGATGTTCAAGTGATAAATATGTGCGGTCAGGGTAATTTGCAGAACCAGTGTCATTTTGTTGATATAAGATCTTTTTTTATTCTGTATTTTTGTACAAGCACGTAACTCTGGGAAATAAATTTGTCTCAATCAAAGCAAAAAGTAATTAAAAGGTTTGCAGCCAAAACTGCTGGTGTTGCTTCTGAATGTCACAGAAATGGGATTTCAAGCAAGGCATGCTGCTTTTCAAAGGTATTTAGGATATAAAAAATTGATTGAAAATTTCTATGTTTGAAATAATATATATAATGGCAAGCATGCATGCTACTTTAATTTACCGTAAAAACTAGCAAAGCAGAAAGGAGAAGAATTATATAGCTAAAGCAAAGACGAACATTGAAAGAGATGAGAAGGCAAAAGACTGCCTTTTAGAAACAGTGGTCTAAAGCCAGGAAGACTTAACAACAACTTGCACATGAAACACACTCAGGTTTTAAGGGATGGGATCACCACTGTGGTGCACTTCCCAGGCCAATTCCAGGCCAGCCAAGCTGCAAATGATGCAAAAAGTGATGCATTTTTTCACTTTTTTTCTTAAACTTATTCTTGAAAAAAATGGGGTGGGTGGGGGAGAGAGCAATATATATTTGTAGTCTTCCTTATTAGAAATAATTCACCCCTGCCTAGATGGAGTTTTTATATTGTTTTTAACCATCCAGACTTCTGGTTCAAGGTTAAGCAGGGGTGGTTTACACCAGCTAAGATGTGAGCAGAGAAATTTTACAAAAGCCGCTGGCTGAAACCTCCTGTGGACCTTGCTCATCACCGATGAGGAATACTTCTGTGCATTGGAACTGGAAAGGCAAGGAACTTTCCTTTCCAACTTTTTAAGTTTTAAAAATCTTTCTTTCTTTGGGTTTATTTGCTTCTGAAAAAACAATCACTGGTGGATTCAGGCTGTGGAGGAAAGAAAATGTGTTCCTCCCCTTTTCCTTGCATTCAGAAGCGTGCTAGGCCACGGAGGCAGAAAACCTCCATGTCCACAAGGGAAGCGATCCTGCCTCTGCTGTGAGAAGGCTTCCCAGGTAATGGAAATGAATTAAAATCACCTCAAAGTTCTAGAAAAATCTGTGTTAGTGCCTGCTTTACTGCAGCAAACAGCACATTTCACACCTGACACATCTGAAATGCTACATGAATTGTGGTGAGGAGGGAAGCATTGGGTGAGGGTTCCTGAACCCTCAGCAGGCACCACATTCCAAAAAGCAGGAGAGAGGAAACTGTTGTGGAAAGGATGATGCCGGCAGCACTCCTGTCTATGGCTTTCCTCCTGGCCTCTGTGCAGGAATTGCAGGCAGAGCCTGAATTACTCTGCAGACTGCAGATGGCAGGGGAAAAACAGCAAGGAGCAGCGAGAGCTCCAGCCCCAAGCCCCATTGCTTCCCCCGGGACGTGGCTGCTTCTGGAGCTGTTCTGCCTTCCCCCAGGGCCTTTTTTTCCTCTTCCTTTCACCTGCTGCCGACCACCCTCCTCAGAGTTACTCCCAGACACCTCTAATCCGTTGGCATTCCCCGAGCTCTTGAGCAACAGTGTGCATTTGAGAAGGAAAAAGAAAACTTCTATTTTATTTGGGAGCCTGCTATTATTTTAATGAAGGAGTCTAATCTTGCTGTGTAGCCCCATGTAGGGCTGAGGACTGCACATCTCTGGTGGGTATCTTATGGAAAGGGGAAGGGTACTCTCATCCCTTCCTTTAACCAATGTTTTGTCCAGGCCTTCACTTATCCCATAGTCCTGAGGGTGCTGGGAAAATAAGAACATTTTATTAATAACATCTACAGCACAGCTATGCTTACAGGTCATATAGAATGATAGAATCATTAAGGTTGGAAAAGACCTCTGAGATCATCTAGTCCAACTGTCAGCCCAACAACACCAGGCCTACTAAACCATGTCTNCCTCACAAGACAGAAAAAATCAAGTTAATCTGAGAAATGAGTCACAAAACACATTCTCTCTTTTCAACTAACAAGATTTTCTTTCCTCCAAATTTTTGACAACTTTCCCCCAAATTAGGAGCAGCTAAGCTGATCAGGATTCACACAAACTCATCTTGGTCCCCCAAGGCATTCCTCTAACGCTGCCCTTCCCATGGGACAAGCTGCGAGCGTGGCATGCCCGGACAGGGAAGCGCAGCCTTGTGGTGGAGAAGTGGTGAGTCCTTTCTAGACCTGCTAGAACAATGGGTCTTGTGTCCTGCTTTGCTCTGTTTTGAACTCTCAGTGTTGGCTGAATATATGTGTGTAGCCCCAGCATAGGATATGAGGAGCAGCTGAGGGAAGTGGGATTGTTTAGTCTGGAGAAGAGGAGGCTGAGGGGAGACCTTATCGCTCTCTACAACTTCCTGAAAGGAGTTTGTAGTGAGGAGGGTGTTGGTGTCTTCTCCCAAGTAACTAGCGATAGGACAAGAGGAAATGGTCTCAAGTTGCGCCAGGGGAGGTTTAGATTGGATATTAGGAAAAATTTCTTTACTGAAAAAGTGGTGAAGCATTGGAACAGGCTGCCCAGGGAGGTGGTGGAGTCCCCATCCCTGAAGGTATTAAAAAACTTGTAGATGTTGCACTTTGAGACATGGTTTAGTAGGCCTGGTGTTGTTGGGTTGACGGTTGGACTAGATGATCTCAGAGGTCTTTTCCAACCTTAATGATTCTAGGATTCTATGATGTTATGATTCTACAGCCTAGAGCTTTCACTAGCCTCCTGACAATAACCTCAAAGTATGATGGTATTTGTAAAGACTACTTCCCATGTTTTCTTTTCCTTCCATTCTTTGAAAGGAAAATCTTGTGGTGTTTGTTTGCAGCACAGAGATTATTTGTCCACACAGGTTAAGTCTTTGAATGCACCCAGCACTTATTCAGTACAGGATTTTTTCACACATGCAATCAATGAACTCTTCTGAAAATAGCCTCCTGCCATTTTAGCTTTCTTGATCACATTAAATCAGAATAACATCCTTGATACAATTACAGTGTGCACCTATTCTAGATTAAATGCATTCTAACCAGGGTTTTCCATTTGCACCCTGATTTCTCCTGCAAGTCATCCTGCTAAAAATCAGAAATGTTCGAGGCACAGCAATGCAAGAGGATTTTCCAGTCCCAGACCAAGTGCCAGCACTGTTTCGGCAGAGCTTTAGTACTCCCAGGTTGGTGAGTGGAAGTGGAGTTATTTTCAAAATAAGTGGAGTTATTTTCAAAATAGTGTTGTAATGGTGTCATTGAGAGCGAAAGCACTGAATTAATCTGATGATGATGGTAAGCCTAAATTTTATTCTTGTTGACATTCAGGCAGTGAAAGCACTGCTTTGGGGGTTTTGTTTCCTTTTTTTTTTTTTTTTTTTCTTTTTTTCCCAGAATTAGACAAAGAAAACAAAACATTTCAAGTTGACAGTGCAATTGTTATCCTAGCTACTACAACTTCTCCACTCCTTTCCTTTGAATGAAGAGTGCTTTCTGAAATTAAGTAACAAGTTAATAGTGGGCTACTGAGAAGACAGAGACAGACTTTTCAGAGATACATGGTGAGAGCACCAGAGGTAACAGTTACAAGCTACAGCATGGGAATTTCCACCCACACATGGGAAACACAGGGAAACAGATGTCTCAGTAGAGAAGGCCATGTGCTGGAACCAGGGCATAGGAAGGATGCGTCCTCTCCAACCCTGGAGATTCGCAACACTTCACTGGACAAGGTCCCAGGCAACCTTGGGACCCCAAGGCAACCTTTGAAGTTGGCTCTGGTGTGAACAGAAGGTTGGATTACATGACCTTTGGAGTAATCTAATTTTTTCTAGACTTTACTGGAATTTTGGATCCACATTTCTTTTAATTGCATTAAATTCCCCTTCTGCTCCCACGCAGCTCCTATGAAAGTCAAATATTTAAAACAAATATTTGCCTTTTCTTAAGCAGCCTCAAACAACCCTGCTTAGCCTAGTAAGGGCATAGCATCTCTCCACTTATGAATGCCCATATTATATCCAGCTTTCCTCTTTTACTAAGACATTAAACTTTTTGGGCAGTAATCATTTCTTTTGGATGTGTCTGTTTCAGGTTTGGTGCTTCTGGGCACTACTATAGTCATGAAAATGCATTTCTCCAAGCATGTCCCAAGGGAAGGACTGAGTGTATTGCTGTCTCCACCACAAGAAGCTTTCTACAAATCTCCTGGTTCTTCTGGCTCCCCATCAGGCCCAGTGCTGCCCACGCTGCTGCTTTGCTCCCACTCCACTTCAGCTGTGGAGTGCACACAGGGCAAGGGGCCCCTAAATACACAGTGCCATGGAGCAAAAGTGCTCAAGTGTCTGAGAATCCCTGGGGGCTGACTCTGTACCTTGGTGTGTGCTGGCCCTTGCACACATGAGGAGGACAGTGCTGCTTCAATGTCCCTCTCTGGGGTACAATCAGCAAAATCATTTTTAGGAACCAACTGTCACCAAAGCACCTTCAGGATTCCCTGGTGATCATCTACCCCTCCTTCCATCTGGCTTAGGGTTGCTGGTGCTGTGGTCCCTGAGGGAGCAGACTGTGGCAACCAGGACTTCTTGTGGTAGAGCCTGGCAGAGCCAGTGCCAGCATTTCAGCCTGCATTGCTCAGCTGGGTGGTATTTCAGCACAGGAGTGGAGGGAGGCTGCATTCACTCTGGCCTGGGAGAAATGGTCCAGAAGAAACAGAATAAAGGTGCTTACAATTGATGGTACGGTTTTGAAATTGGCACAAGAAGCTGGGTTGCTGAGTAAGGGAGGTCAAGGTAAGAGTATAATCTGAAGTGTTGTTTCAGCCTCTCCTGTAACAAAGAGAAACCACCTGTCAGTGCTGGCCAGGCATACCTAAATCACCTATGCCTCAAGGAAGGCAAAGCATGGAAAACATCCGACAGGCTGAAAAATGCGATCGAAGGTATTTATGTGTGCTCACATCTGGCTTGGGGAAACCTGCTCGTGCTGATGTTCAGACTCAGAGCAATGGGTCTGCAAAGCCATTTCCACCCACCCATGACGCCACTGTTGGTATCAAAATAATCACAAGGGCTCTTTGCCCAAGTGACCTGTCGGGTGGTACCTGCTTTGGAGATGTACATGTATTTTCCAAATGCCTTGCAGGAGCTTTGGTTCTCCTTCGACAACGTGAGAAAAGGAGGTGCAGAGGCAGGGATTGTTGTGTTCCTTGGGTGCCAGCCTGGGCACATCTGCCCTGCGGTGCTCTGCCAGGTTACACTGGCCATTGCCCCAAATCCCATCCAGTTTTCCCGGGAACCAGCTTGGAAAAGCAAGTTTGTCCCCGATTTTCCAGAAGATGGAGCTCAAGAGTCTCCCACGTGAAATAGTTTTGTGAAAGGATTGTCTGTGCCTGGGGAATACAGGAGGATAGACATTGGTCCTGGGGAGCTACCTGAATCATAATTTTGTAGCAAAAGGCTTAAAATTCCTTGCAGGGAGAAAAGGAAACACTGCCTCCCCCCACCAAAAAAAAAAAAAAAGTGTCTAGGAATGATGCAGAAACAGTGAATTTTACTCTTAATTAATATGGAGTGATGACTCAAATATAAATGAAAAAGAGTAGTGTTTGTTTGAGAAACAAACAGAATATGCTGCAAAACAGGAAGATACCAACTGCTGAAGTAGGAACTAGAACATTAAATGACCTTTCCTGAAGTATTTTTGTGCCCTACACACTGCCCTTATTTTTCTCACTGGCCAGAAAACTGCCTTCTCTGGGAAAAACACAGGAAAACAAGGAGGATATTCTTATTTTCTTGGGACTGAGACCACCACCAAAAGTCCACTTCCAGAATGGTTTAAAACATCTTCCAATTGCTGCAAGAGAAATAACAGAGGAGACAGATTGAACCAACCTTTAAAGAAAGAACCATGCGTGTACGAGAGGTCAGTGGGAATTTGCAGAGATTAACAACTAAAACCATCTGCACTCTGAAAAAAATCAAACCCATAGCATATATTGTGTGTGAAATCCATGCAGTAACACCAAAATCCCTGGGGGTCCTATTAGTCAAACCACAAGATAGCCATGAGAAAACAGTTGAAATGAAAATTATTAGCAGCTTGTTCTCTTTAGCGGTCATGTTCAGGTTCACCATAGAGTCTTCTAGGATAGTTTTTGAAAGAAAAATATAAGGTAATTCTCTGTTAAGCTCTTTTGGCATCGATAACAACTTCCTCCGAACCCAGTCAGATTTTTATATCACCTCTCAGCTGCCCAGTTCCATACTTAAAAATACTCATCCCAACCTAGCTGAGGCAACGTTGATGTAAAGCAGTAAATATTTATTTTTAAGATACTGTTATGGCATCCATATATTATGTATATTGTTAAAGAGAAATTTCTTTAGCTTAACTTTTAACTAGATCAGAGAAAATCTGAGCTAATAAAAGTTGGAGTGGATTCTGCTGCTAGGGAATATCCGAAGGGCAGATACTAAGAAATTTGAAATCTCCCAGCATTCACTTTGCAGCTGTGAAAAATACTCTGTGTGTGTGTATATATATATATATATATATATAAAAAAACCTGTAATGCTGAATTGGCTGCTGTTACTGCCTGGGGTTAGGAAATTCCCAGACTTACTTCAGTCCTGTTTCCTTCCCACTGCTAGACTGGGAGAACACAAAAGTCTCTGACAAGTTTGCCCTCAAGGAATTCTTTCCTCTGACTCCTTCCTCCTTCGGGTTTTCTTGTCATAAAAGACCAGAGCACTTGCTTGTTTTCTTCCTTGGAGCCTTTTCAGACAATACATTGGGGTACATAAGGAGATAGGCTGATGGCAAGGACATCTGAAGGGTCTACCACTATAAACTGGTGTGCTGGGGAGCGTCTGCTTACCAGCTCTTGCTGGAAAACCTTTGGTTGTGGTCTGGGTTCCTGAGAGCTGTGGGCTTCTTTCTCACTTTTACTAGGATGTTTCAAAGGTAGATGCCTAGAATTAAAGTCCAAGGCAAGCCAATCCACACATATACTTAAGGAATTAGATGAAGAAGAGGCCGCTTTAACGAATGGAGCAATACAGATGTTTCTGATCATTTAATATTGTGTAGGAAACACTCAAAATTGCATTTTATGCTGGAGACCTTTTTTTTCACCTTCTTCCCTCTCTCACTTTAGGCATGTGAATAACTCTTTGTTATATGCTTCTGAATATATACAAAATCTAAACATACATGTATATATTTCCATATTTGGAGGACTCACCAGCCCCTCCATTCAGAAGCTGAATGAAATAAAAACAGGCCTCATAATAATTCTGACAACTGAAACCTGAAGCCCCTCTCCCTGAAGGCCCTTTTTTGCAAAGAAGTGTTGCGTGCATTACACTAGTCAAGTCCAAACCTTTCTATGAGGGAAAAACACCAATATACACAAAAAACTGGACATGTTTTATTTGTTAGGAACCTGCCACCTCAAGAGACCTTAGTTAGATTGCACTTAGCTTTTTAGTCCAGCAACTGTCAAACAAAAGAATTGAACAAAAAAAATCAAGGAATTAAGTTTTCTCTATCAAACCAAGCGGCTGTCTACAAGTATGAAGGGGTAACCAGGACCATGTCTCAGGCATGGCACAATCCCACTGTGTGACAGGCCTCTCTTTTCAGCAATATTACCTCTATAAAATGTTTTACTGGAAATTCCTGCCAGGTCAGATTTGCAAGAATACCTATGGGCTCTTAATATATATATCTTTATAAAGAAGTAGATAATGGGGTGAATGAAACAGATGTCAGTTATTTCATTGCAAAGAGGAGTGCAGCCACTGCTGCTACAGAATATGTCTGAGACGAGGACAGTGAATAGCCCTCTGGAAGTGCTTTTTGCTCTAGGCTGCACACAAAGAAAATCCAAAGTATTGACTGAGACAACCCACTGTTAGACATCCACTGTTTGTGAGTAGAGGCCCTTCTTTCCCAGTCAGAAATGTTCTTTTCAATGTTTCTAGAACTATTTTTATGATGTACATTTATTATTGGACCTTTTATAGGCATCTATGTGATGCAAAGTCAAATAAAGACAAATAAGTTTACTTACTTTTGTGACAAATGGGTCTCAGTTGACTTTGCTATTAACCTTTTTATTCGAAAATTAGTGTTCAGATGCAAGACTTTCACCAAACTTGTTAAATTGGCTGTTGGAGGCCAATTACTGTGAGTTTATGCAGAGATCTGTCTGCAGAAGCAGACTGTTCCTGAGACACTGAATAAGCAGTGCACTTTCAGGAACACTGGGTAAAGATAAACAAGGCTGAGAGCAAGAAAAAGTCTGAGCAGGTTTTTCCCTGCTGAAAAGCAGCTGCTAAGAAGATTGCAGAAAGGGAAAGAAGTAGAACAAAAGCATAATAAATGGGATTTGGTGAATTCCTCTTTTGTAACTTAATGATAAAGTGGATAAGACATATAAATCAATTATCACAGAAAAATTAAAGCATCAGACTAAAATGAATCAGACACTGACAATTTGGAAAACCAATTAAATGAAGGAACATTTGCCTTTGTCTGGCTGGAAAAGGATTTGTGTCAAATATTTATTAAAGCACAAGCTCAGCATCCTGCCCTAGTTGCATGGAACTGAGCCTCCCCTCACACCCTACACCTGCAGGGAGAAATATATCGCTGAGGAGCCTTGCAGACAAAGGCAAAACCGAATTCTGCCAGAGACTTGACCATCTTCACCTAGTGCTAATGGAGGGGTACGGGTTACATGGAGAGGTAAGGGTTGCACATACTTTCCCTGTAATCCACAGGTTTTGGTTGTAGTCCAGCCACCAAATTGTTAATGATTTGCCTGAAAAACTGGCTAATTAGACCAGGGTCAACTGTCTTTAACTGGGTAAAGATAAAACATGATTCGTTGCTCTGTGGTAGCTTGTACCTGCAGGAGCTTGCAGTTAACCATGACAGTAACTTCTGTTCTTTAAACACCTTTCTTTCATGTATTTTTTTCCTTCTTCTTCTTCTTTTTTCAGTAAAACTTGTGTGGTTTGGTTAATGGCATCCAGATCAATATTCTGTAATACAGACAGATAGATAGATTCCTAACACAAAGTATGACAAGTTTTGGGATGGACACATGTAGCAACCCTCTCTGCACAGTGGATGCAACAAGCTCTTCATTCACTTGTTGTGCTCGGGGACACGGGGGTCAGAAGAACAATATCTTGGACTAACTGCCTCTGAAACTACTTCAAATTTCCTGTTAGTGTGTTCAACATGATAGATAGCTTCTCTCCTTTGCAAAATGATGACCTATTTTTCTACTGTCACTGCAGAATACATTATCATAAACCATAGTTTTCACATTTATTGCGCTGGACTGTAGAATCATTATTTATAAGAATTTAAAGGTTGTCTACATGTTTTATTTTCAGCATTAAACTTGACTGAAGTTTAGAATGAGCTATTTTCCATTCTTACCTTATTTTGTAATCCAGAAGAGCTGTGTGTGGGTGTCAAAATACAAGAAGTTTCACTTTATTCAAAATTATAGCATTTTCCAAACTATATCCAACATTAGGCTTTAAAATAAGGGGAAATACCACTTCACATGTGTTTACCTTTTTCCCTAAAAAATATAAAATTAAAATAACATTTGCTTGCAAGACAAAATAACTTCAGGCTAGGTCTTTAGGTTGGAAAAGACCTGAATACTACAGCAAAACAATAATTCTGTACTTTACAGAAAGTGTTTTGAAAACACTCTTTGAAAGAAGCATGCATCTTCATATTCTTGAAGTATCCAAACAACCTTGCCTCTGTCTCTTTTGCAAGGCCAAGCTCTTTTTCTCTCCTTCAGATATGTTTGCCTGTCATTTGGATTCATGTTCTTCCCTTGCAGGAAAAAGAGCTCTCCCACTGACTGACCTCTAGACTAGAGAAAACTTGGCTTGGAATTTGTCTTTATTTGCTGACAACTAGTACTAAAAGAAAGCCTGAAGGATGAGTCTTGGTCTTTTCTTGGGAGGAAGTTGGGAAGGAAACATCTAACTTGTCCTGGGTAGAATTGCAAAAATACAGGCTGTACAAGTACAGATCTTAACACCGCTAAAGGAATAAGATCTCACCATCGGGGGTGCAGAAGGGGACTTGTGGTCTAGGTAGGGTCCGTAACCTTGTCTTTTGCTAAGCTTACCTGACATGTCTAATTAAATAAAGGCAAGACTCTGAAGACAAACTCTTCACAGCTAATCCTTAACTGCTGTGCTTGAGCCCCTGATGCTTGACTGGAGAAGTGCTGAGAATTTGTGGCTGCCAGCATAACAGAGATCAGCCATGCTCTGGCCGCAGGAGAGTGGTATGTATTGCCAAGAGCCCTGAGGAGTCACCTTTTAGACCTCTCAGACTGAGCACCCCAATGAATCTCTCTGTGCATCAGTCTCCCAACAGTAAAACGTGACTATCCATCCCTTTTTCCTTGCACCTCAAAAGTGCTCTGGAAAGATAACTTGCAAAATCATTGAGATTAACTACAGTGAATAAATTTATGATGAAACTAGTATTTCGGGTCTAATATGGATAAAGATTAGGGTTTACTAAAGAAAGTTGAGAGTTTCAGCTATTGTTCTTGTGAATACTGCCCATCCTGTGTCCTGCGTCCTACATAAAGCAAGGGGATCTATGGGATAGAAGGTGCCCTGAAAGGTCACCTCAGAGGCTGCTATGGTGGGCTGGGTGAAGTTCATGGGTAACCTTCACCCTGGCTGCTCGTCCTTTCTGTGTGCTTCCCCTTGCACCTTTAGTGCTTTTCTAAGGTCATTCCTGTGCATCCCACTCCCAGAGCCGCCACTCCTGTGCTTAACTTCACTTGTCCTCAGTGGCGCTCTTAGATAAAGAAATCATCTCCTCTAGTTCAGTGAGCGCATTTTGAAGCAATAAGTCAAAGCTGGCCAGGAGGCTTCCTCTGCAGCCAAGAAGGAGGTTTTGCACAGGTAGGACATGGCATCTTTTAGAAATGCCTGAATATTCATGCACATGCTGGCTAGAGAAGGTGCCTACTAGCTACAAGTAGGTAGGTAAGACAATGTGGCTTCTCTGCCTTCAAGGTAAGTGAGGCTTGCCTGTAGAGAGAACAGGAGTAAGTGGGGATTTTCCCCTAAACGCTATTCCTGTGAGTGAATGAGTGAAAGAAATATTTCAAGATCAATTCTCTGGAGACAAAATGAGGACAAAGTTCAAACCGGCTGCTTTGTGGTCTCTGACAGGTACTTCTGTTCTTGGTAGCTGATCAGCTCAGTATTATGACCAGGTGAGAAAGGTAACGTGTCACCACTAGGCTGGCACTACCATTCACTTTACTTTCTCTGAGAGTTCCTATGGGTCTGTTTTCTATACAGTTCACCAGAACTCCAGGGCTACAGAAAAGTCCCAGACTTACTCTGGTTTTGTGAACAATGCCACTCTGAAGTGTCTACATTTTTACAGAGAGGCCGTGAAGGTTTTTCATATGACATTTGACAAATTTCTTCTCCAATTATTTGGAAAGTTTAAAAAAGTGTCCCCAGGTATGGTTGAATAAACCAAACAGTCCTTCAAATGGATGCTGTGCATTGCAGCATGATAATTGTATTTTCATTGTTCAGAAACTCCTGTTCATAGTCAAATCCTGCCATGCAAAATAGCACTTCTAATTGTTCTTGTGTGTGCCATACTTGGACAGCATGTTTTTCTGAGAGCAGACTTCTTTAGCTAAAGTCAACAGTCGAAGAGTAGTAAAATACCTGGAGCTCACTGACATGCTGTGTTTATAAAATTTTAGAAACATTTCAGATTTCTCTCGATCGTACAAATGCTTGAGTAAATGCAATATATCTATGCTAAGAAGAGTTCATATACTCCAAAACACAACCTGACATTTAGTCTCATTTATTTTGAAATGCAAATGCATCTAGTTTATTCAGGATTCTTTTGCAGCTTACTGTCTTATTAGTGATCATGCTGATAACTTGAATTTCTGAAATGTTGTTGCTAAGCAATGCAACTTCAGGCATGTAATGAGGCTTTCCAGTGGCTACTTGAAGATGAAGGAAATTATCTCAGCTTCACAGGTTGTTTGATCATCAACCACATTATAATGGTTGGGTGATAAATAAGTTTTCAGCTTGCCCTCATTCTCAACGCAGATAATTTATTTTTATATGGTAACTGAAGATCATACAGTATCAGGGAGAAAGTTGTATATTTTGGGATGCAAAGGCAGAATCAAAGAACTCATGTAGCTCCTTTGTGTAACTTTCTATAAAAAGAAGATTCCTTCTTACAGCTCATTATTTCAGGAAAGAATACAGGAGAATTGGGACCCAAGGATGTCCCGATGGGACCCCTTCCCACACAAAGCAATGCTGCCCCTTCACCCCTTGCAGTGCAGATCTCCTGTTGGTAGGACCTGACTGAGGACACCCTCCAGCTGTGACAGGACAGGCAGCCGTGCTGGCCTGCATGATGGGGCAAGTCTTCCCACATAGGCTTTTTTCTTGGGAAGCAAAGACCACGCACTGCATTAGGACAGGTTAAATTCTTCTGATGTGTCCCAGCCTGGCACTCCCCAATGTATAATGGCAGCTGATGCCTGGCAGAGCTTTTTTACATAGTGCAGCAGTACCGACTGGAGTCTGGCTATTTTTGAATCATCTTTTGATTATTTTTCTTCATCAATAAATAGTCCAGCAACTTAAGCCTACTGTCATGAATTTCAGCTTCCCCTTTTTCTATGGGACCAGCCTGGTTCTTCTTTTTTTCTCTTCTTTCCCACCCCACCTGGCCATAGATATGGTGATACCTGCAGCTGAAGTAGATGGGAGCAACATCCTGAACAGCTAGCCTACTGCTGAGTGTGCTGCTCAAGAAAAAGTAGGGCCAGCTGCCTCAGTCGGGCACACACCACCACCCTGACCTTGATCTCTCAATGCCTCAATCCCTCACCCACCAAAGGAGGTGGTATCTACAAGACAGTGAAAATAAACCAGCATCTGAAGCAGTCAGAAGTAATAATGATGACGGCTATAGGAAAGGCCAGGGGAAAATCGACACATCTTTATTCAGAGCTGGTTTGAGAAGTCTGCAGTAGACAAAGCCTGGGGCTACAAACTGGAGAAAAAAGGAAATAAAATAAAATATTGACCATGCACTCAACGAGTGCCTTACCTTCTCCCATGCACTTCACAGTGCAGGGGACCAAGGGAGAAAGGTTGTGTAAGACTGTGCTGTAACACAGTCATGGAAGTGGACTGAATTAAAGTTGTCCAAACAAGTGTCACGTTGTCTCTTCTTTTCAGTGCCTGTTTTTTGCGGCCTAATATTTTTGAAGTAGGTGGGTGTTTTGTGTATGTCCTCGGTATTGGTGTACGGGGCCTTCCTTGAGGATCAGGACTTTTTATGCCCCTCAGCCTGCTAGAGCAAAGATGGCTCCTACTACTGAGAGCTGTTTTTGCAAAATTACAGAGCAAAGTCTTGCATTGAAAAATGAAAGTGTAATGTAAGATGATGCAATTCTTGCCCTGAAGAACTTAAGTTTATGTACTTTTTTTCCTGAGCAGGTCAATGTTCACAGTGAGGCAGCAGTTTCAGAGGATTCATCCACCCAGCCAAGACACCTTTTCCTGTGCATGGTTTTTCTGTCCTCACTGGGACAAAGTTTTGGCTCTTTAACAATTAATAACATAAGGACTTCATCCTGGAAAAGGGAGAACATTTTAAAGCTTGTAGTTTTGAGCGTCTTTGATTTCATTTCTGGCCAAAAAAGCCACTAAATCCGTACTTACAGTGTATAGACACGAACCTAATCTAAACATCAGATTAATTTTCTTATCCGTGGGCAAGCAAGCCTTAAAACACATGCAGCTGAACGTTTATGTAATATTCAGTGCGCTGTGCTCCTAACTGCTAAATGTTTGTGCTCCAGGAAAGATTTCTGTCCATTTTGTTTGTGCATGTTCTCTGGACTCCCCTGACAGTCAATAGGTGCATTGTTTGCTGCATCTTCTTATAGTTGCAGCCAGCTATATGTTGAATGATACATAGGAAGGGTAAAGCGTGTGGGGAAAGGTGGGGTGGTGGGGTGTTTTTTTACTTTTGAGGAAGGAGGAAAAATTGGAAATTAAAAAAAAATTGCTTAATTTTACAACAAATTGTTATAAATTTGATATGTCTTGTCCTGTAGTATATGTCTGGCTGGGTCTCTGAAGCTCAAAGTCCACATCGTGTCGATCCTGGCAGCGGTCTCTGAGAATCCAAACCAGAGCTTTAAACTCTGGCGCCAGGGACAAAAACCAGCACCTGTTTTCTTGCTGCAGCAGCATGGCGTATTCTCACTCACATGAACCTGACATGAAAGCACATAGCCATGCTTTCCTGTGCTGAGAAAGCCAGCTGAGGGCACAGGCCCTGAACATCTCCAGGTAAAGTCACCTCCAGGTAGGCAATGCACCTCATATTTCAGCCCCGCAGCATCAGTGCTGGCCAAGGAGCTCAGCGACTTTGATCCTTATAATGACTTTTGTCTTACCGCTGCCATTTGCCAGTGCGGGAGCAATCAGTTGTTATTGGTTTGTGCAGTTCCCTTACTCAATGGCACACATGGTTTGTGGCTCTCTGGGAACGGGATTTATTTTCTGTATCTGTGATAAAATGTTTTCAGTTAAGTCATTAATCTTTTAGCCTGACATTTAACCTTATACTGGCCCAGGATTTCAGCAGCTGGAATCCTCTGCATGAAGAGGTTGGCTAATTAAAATCCTCCGTTTCCAGTCAATCAGGAGAAATATCTTTTCTTGCACAGAAATAGCACTGTAAAAAAAAAAAAGATACAACAACTAACATTCAATGAGAATAAACTGATAATGTAATCAAAGATTCTCTCTAGCGTGGCAGTTAAAATTAAACACTGTGAACAGTGCATAATGTTTCCATCTCTTAACAAGTTCATAAACACCTTAACCCTTAGCAGCCTGGCTAATTCCAGGATGTTAAGCTTGTTTGACATGGTCTAGTCACACAAACACACATACATGTGCACACAAGCAATGCATTCTTTAAATAAAACTTTTCCTTTCTATACTGTTTTACTTTGTCTGTTTGATTTCTACTCCCACTTTACCTCTGCGTGCTGCTTTGCTCAGGCAGCCAGGGCATGGGTAGCTCTGGCAGGTGGCAGTAAAGGAGATGGGGCAGGGAAGGCCATGGGTGGTAGGACGCTGTTGGTCCCCAGGCTGGAGGCTACCCTGGGGACGAATACAGGGTTAACAGGGACTGGAATATGCACGAAAATGTAAGAGAGGACCCTGAGGAAAGAAAAGGGTCTATAGCAGCCTGAGCACTGAGCTTAGCAATCTGTGTCCTGATATTCCTGGGCCACGCAAAAGCTTCCTCTGCACCATATGGGAGGGAGCGACTTAAGTGGTTCAAGCAGGTCTTGCTGAGGGCTCCTCATTCATGAGGAAGCTGATCAAAGGAGTCAGGCAAACAGCTTCTAAACTTGGGGTGAACAAGAGGATTTGTATTGCCTGTGCCACCTTCAAGGTCACTGATTTCATTATGAGGTCAAGCTCATGACAATGATCAGTCCCCACTGTGAGGATGACAAAGGCTGGGTGGAAGAGAGTTTAGCTTCTGGTCCCCTTGTGAATGGACAGAAATGCTTTTTAGCCATTGTAATTCAAGAATCCACAGTCAAGAAGGAGACGGTGCCTCTAGAAATAAGATTAACAGCTAGTGTGCTTCACAAGAGGGCTTGAGGACTGATTAATACACTGCAACTGTTCGATAGCAGAGAAGTGCTACATATCAATTTACCCAGGGAACTGCCAATGCTGCATGAGATTAGAGCATGAGTCCACAAACCTCAGGTACACAATCTTGGTTGAAGTGTTACATGCTAGACCTTGTAACAGAATGAATGCAGATGAAGACATATGTAGTGCCGGTGATCCAGGTGAGGAGGGTATTGCCCCCAACATTTAAACACAGAAACCGTTCAGCTAAGGAATAGTAATGCATTCATATGTGTGTATTTCCTTTTGCATAAGTAATTGATAGCTCATTAACAGCCCATTAGAGTCAAAGCTCCTGGGATGAAAAGCATGCTTTCTGTTTTTATTTGAAAACCTAAAACAAATAGGAGAAAAAACCCCAATATTAGAGTCCGATATAGCTGACTGCTCTATGGCAAGATCTTTTTCAGGCTTCCAACTACTACAATCAGTTGACCTCAGGGAGATAGAGGAGTTTCCATCCTGATCGTAGGAGCTCCAGCTCTACTAGGCCCATAAATTTTTTGCCTTCGCAAATACAGCTCTCAGAAGATATTGGGATAAATAGGATACATTTTCCAAAATGGATTAATTCTATTCAGTTATACATCTGATCAGCCAAGGTATCTTATTTGAAAAATGTTTGATAAATAACTAGAAAATACTGCTGATCTCCGGTCAAAACCACTTTGCTCCTATGTTTATTTTGCAGCACATCAAGGAACTAGGGGAAGACTGATGGAAGAAGAAACAAAAAAGCATACCTTGAAATACATCAGGCAGAAGCTTTGTTTTTAATGTGTCTTGCAAAAAGAAGTTCACCATGTCTTCCACTTTTCTATCATGTAAATCTTTTCCAAGACTTAGCATAAATAAATTTTGCATAACCAGATTTTTTTATTTGGCACTGAATATGTAAGACAAACAAGACATTTAACAATTGTGGTAAAATTATTCATTTCCTCTGCCAATTTCTAAAATCAAAGGCATGTGTTTTGGAGCAATACATACTAACTGGGAAAGTAATTTTAAAAAAGTCTTTCACAAACGTTACCAAATTAAATACAACCTTCAATGCTGCTTCTGAAACGTGTATTTTTTTTATCAGAGGCTTCCTGTGTTCAGTTTATTCTGTTGTGTCCCTTGTACGTAATAGCAATGACAAAGAAATAGTCAATGATTGGAAAACACACATTTATGCAGGAGAAGTGGGTGCAGCAACACTTTTTTCCGAGCGTTTAAATGCTGTTTATCATCGTATTTAGCAGACAAAAGCAAATTCTCATTCATAATGCAGGAAATTTAACAAAAGGCAAGCAGATATCATTGATACTTGATCCTGTAAAATATTCAAATGGAAACAGTGAGTTGCAAGCAACTTTCTTACAAAGAAAGACAATGTTACTTTTCACATCTGGGCTGGAACCAATAAAGTATGTATTTTGCGAGGAAATGTGACAGGACAGAATGGAAAAGGTCAGTGCAGACTGCAGATTGCCTGGGATCATTGCATCAGTAGCATTGTCTGGGGAAGCCTTAGTTGCGTCATGCATGACAGGTATATCGGAGCCTGAAGCAAGGCCATGGAGACAAGCCAACAGTGGGCAGCCTCTGGCTCTTGAGCCTGACCAAGGCTACATGCGCATGAGGAGCGTAAGCTGCAGGTGTGTTACAGGACCAAGAGCAAGGAGTGTTCTTCCTCCCCACAGACAGTTATTTCTTTTGAAACTGTGAAAGATAAATACAGAATTATTAATGATAAAGCCTTCAGACTGCAGGAGAGTATGAGGGCATCTACCCTGCAAGGCTAAATAGCCCTGGAGACTTCTAGTGAAACAGATGTAGCTGCTTTGCAGCTATGTACTAGTACCCAGGAGACAAGCAACACAGATTTTGCATCTCACTCCCTTCCAGCCTAAGAGCTTTTTTTTTTCTGATGCTCTCCTTCTGTTATACTAAACACTCCTCTCAGATAGAAGTTTCAGTACAGATTTCATATTAAACCTCATCTAAGATCATCACCAGAAAAGCATCTGCTGAGTGCCCAGAACTAGGAAGAAATTTCCCTTTCATCACAAGTGATTCCACATCCATCCATTATTCGACCATCTTCTCAGATCAGTTTTGACCCCAGAGAGAAACCAAACCAGACAGACCACCACTCTGATCAAGCATGGCAATTTTGATGGTCCTGCTAGTGATGTTAATACTCTACAAATCACATAGACTTGTTTTTTAAAGGTATGAAGGCACCTAACTTGCACTGCAATAAATTTAAAGGTCTCTGAATAAATTCTTATGCAAGAACCTTATATTAGGGAAAGAATGCTTGTCTTTCTCACTTAAAATGAAATAAAAGATCTAAAGTCTGCTAATGAGCAGTGATATTCCTGAGTGCCAATTTAAATGGAAAAAATTGCTTTCATTATGCAGATTTTGATGCTGGCCGTGTCGTGACACTGATTCCTCCAGAGGATTAATTTAAGTCCAGTAAAGCAGAAAAGAATCCCCTTGAAAGTGATGAGGTGAACAAGAAGTGAAATTGATTTATGCAAAGTAAGAAAGTCCTGAAAGTCTTGTAGATTATGCAAATGATTATGAAAAAAAACAGGACCAAAGTAATTTGAAATTTTGAGGGAAAAAATCAAATTACATTATACAAGTAATAGTTGCTCTTCAATTAAAAGGCTTATTATTTGATTTTGTAAATGGAATAAGTTAATAATAACCTTAAAAGAAATTAAGAATGCAATGCATATTAAAATGGGCCCCAGTCTTGCCTGGGACTAGACCTTTACCAACTCCTGTGACAGAAATATTGAACACCCATGTGCAGTTATTTCTAAATAGCATCACTGCCAGCTGGCAGACCGAATTGCACTGCTTTAGAGAGTACAGAAAAAGGAATCTGATTAGTATCTAGTACAAGGTGCAAGTTCAGGCTCATTAGCCAGTGGTGATGAAAGCATTAACGCCCTTCAAGGAGTGCATTTACTCTGAACACATTTGCTCATTAGGAGGATGAAGGTCTCTTTCCTCACAGTGCATGTGAGCTGTGAAAGAGTCTAAGGAAACTCTTTGCTTTATCAGAAGCTTCATCTCCTCATGCTGAAAACTGAAGGGAGGTCCCACGGCACTGTCACTGTGGGTGGGACTGACTTCTCCAGGAAGTATTTCCCACAGGGAAGCTGCCCCAACCCAAGGTGCCAGCTAGGTTTCCACCATGGTACATAGACAGAAAGTGGCACTTCCAGAGTGGGAGTTATTTGAGAACAACTCATAGAAATGCCCACTTTAGAAAGAGAAGACTCATTGTCATGGGCCAAAGAGGGGTTTAGACAACCATTTTACAGGGAATTGCCCACAGTACTTTTGGGCAGATGAGGTGCAGCCCTTTGCCTGGCACAGAGCAATTGCTGCAGCAGGAATTATTTTTCCATGGATCATGTCGACATTTAAAGCCACTATGAATGGCTTAATGGCAGCCTCCTATTCCATCCAGCCATGGAGGTAGAATGAATGACAGAAGTAATCTGAAAGCAAAATCATCAAACCCTGTTAGAAGCAGTCATGAGTTTCTCAAGAAAACAGCCAACAGAAATGCTACTGGTGATTGCACACATTTGAAAGAAACTTTTGCCCAGAGAACCTTGCTACTTCTGAAGTAGGATCAAGCTGGACAGCAAAACAGGCAATGAAATGCTCATGGGACATGCTCTTGTCCCTGTCCTCTCCCTCCTTCCAATATGGGGATCTGCTTCCAAACCCAGCTTTGGCTGACTAGTCTTTTCCTTCTCGTCTCTCAGAAAAGAATTCAAACTTATCAGCAGAAGTGTGGTGATAGAAAAGGCTCTTTCTTAAATCTCAGTCTCACCAAATTTAGCTGGAACTATTGTGTTTGTTTTCTGTCACATGGTGAAGTAGTTACACACATGGAAGAGATACAAAACAAGGGAATTGTTCCATGTTCTTTCAAAGCTTCTTAAAATTTCTTCCCCTTCTACAGCCCATCGTTGTTCAGGGAAATGTGACATACTGACACCCCTTGAGAGCAGCATGAATGCTTGTGCACGGCTTTGTGTCGTGGTTTACTCCAGCCAGCAACTGGGGTACCCCACACAGCCGCTCGCTCAC
>VZTL01032220.1:0-22500 GCA_013400535.1 Scopus umbretta
ATTCTATGATTCTATGATTAATCCAAGGAAAAAAGCCAAAATCACTCGAGTGAAAATTCCTTGGTGTGACCTTCACTTCAGCACATAACTAATGTGTCATGAGAGTTTGAGGCTTTTTCTTAATTGTCCTATGTAAAAGCAGAACTAATACCTTCACCTGCATGAGTCAAGTTGCCATAGTAGGGTCTACAAAATCAGTGGATATATTAACGAATTACCTTAATATTTTCCTTTTTTTCTCAGTCTGCTTTACTGTACCACAAGAGCATATGTGTAATTCTGAAAGCGTAGATGTATCAGCATGTGCCCACTACTCCTATTTACCACGTAGCCAGTGAATACTGCTGAGTTGTGTGTGGGAAGCTGAGCTATAGCATATTCCTTTCTAGTCGGGAAAGCTCTCTATTCTGGAAAGTAAGGAAGCCATGCAAACAGCTGAATAGAATGGGTGCTGAGGTAAAATATCAAGGAAGGAAGAAGAGGTAAGAACATGTGCCCACCCTTGTGACATGGTGCAGATAATCATGTATCTTTTCCATCTTCATCTTATTCCAGATCAGATCTGTTGACCTTTCTAAATGCCCACATTGATATAATTTCCGGGGTGGAAATCAGCTCATCTAAATTTACCTGCCTAAAATTAGGCATCTCGTCTAAGGTGGTCCTGCAGAGGATGGAGGATGCGCTTGATCTCCTATAACCTACATTTATCCCGAGTCCCATTGCATTTTAAGCATGTGATTAATTGACATTCATGAGATGGAGTCCCATGCGGACAAAATGGTTGCATATCTCCTTTTCAGCTTGTTCCTGTCAAATGTCAGTGCCACTACTGCCTAATATTCAGGTCCATTTGAGTCATGAATTTTTTGTTCTCTTAAGTAGTTTGCTTTATGAAGCTGAAAAGCTTCCCAGAAGCTGGTTTTGGTGAAAACACAGAACTTTTAGTGAAAATACCTGTAACAGATATAGTAACATGCAACCAAAAACTATAAGAAGAAACTTTTTCAGTTTTTTAGAGGTAGTGTCAGCTTATTCCTAGCCTCCTCCAGTAACTGCCTTATTTATTTACTGTCAGTCCTTTAAATTGTGTTAGATGACCTTTCAAAAGGTTCTCATGCAATTCCAATTTAAATATAGGACAAGGTTTAATAAATATGAGTGCCAAATAATAAATCATGAAGACCAAGAGGAAGGAAGGAGGTTATTATTATTGGAGGTGGCTGTGCATACAACTGAGATTTGTTAAAACACGTTGGTACAGCTGAAATCACTAGATGGCAATGTTACCAATGTTACCTCTTCCAGGCTCTTATATTAGAATGCAAGCAAGTGTTCAGTCTCTGAAGAAATGCTACATGGTTGCCACTGTTGTTGTGCAGTTGTATTTGAAACCTCAGTTTTCTTTTTTCCACTTTAATCTCTGTATTTGGTAATGAGAAACAAACATGATTTGTCAGCTCAGATTTCTGGAGAAAGACAGGTTTGAATGCTTTTTAGAGATGGCTTCATTCCATACAGGTGGATGGCACAAGGGAAGCAAACACACTTTGAACATACCCAGGCAAATTTCTGCTCAGCTGGATAAACTGACCTAGAATTATTCTGCTATCACGTTGCAGGGGACCAGTGAGGGTATCAAAAGCAAGATACTGTTTTGAAAAACACAACATTATGTATCTCTTTATTTCTCGATCTGTCATTTACCTATAAATGAGGCCAGATTCCTCCCAGCTGGCTAAGGCATTGCCAGAAGCATGTTACTGCACAATCACCCTCACCATTCTCCCTATGGTAAACAGAAAGTGAAGTAGCTCCAGAGAGTGAATCACATCATTGATGGGCTCTCAAAGTGCCTCTCTCTGTTCTTTGGATATACAGAGATTTTCTGAAGAGGCAGCTCCTAACTGAAGCATATCGTATGTGCATGTGAGAGCTCATGAGGAAGGATTGATCACTGAAGCACTAATAAAAGAAAAAAATTATAATATCCTGAGTGTGAGGTAGCAATATGTAGAAGCAAATAAGTTCCAGAATACAATAACCCGACTCTCGGCTTCCTCCTAGAGGGAAGATGGATGATTGTATCTCTTGGCTGCTCTAACTACAAGTCTTCTGCAGTCAATAGACTTTCAGGCCCATGCTGGCCAGATGTTGGCACCTCGAAGATCTTTTACAGGTATTAGACAGCTGTAGCTTATCAGCAGATTTTCTACTGCCAAGGGATTGGATATGGGTCCTGTGATAGCAGAAACCAGACTAGTGCAAAGCCTGAGTGAATTTGAGCTCCTTAGAGATGAGAAGGCAGAGGATATTGTTATCTACATGTTATAACATGGGTATGACAACAAGGACATCTGAATCTAGTTCCTTCTTCTGCGAATACACTGATGAATAATCCTGTGTGGGTCTTTTACCTGCTCCTTTTTTTATGTAGTTAGCCTTCTCATACATTGTAAAATTAAACAATTAATCTGTTGCTTAGTCCTGTCTGATGTTAAGGCCATGTGTCCTGATGGGCAATACTCAGTTCCTATCAGCTTGGGAATTTAGGATGCCACCGGCCTTACAAGACCAAGCTGTAAATTATTGTTCATCTGTTGACTGAGTGTCTACTTACAGAAGGAAGTTAAGCCTTTCCATAATGGACTAAAGTTGCCTCCAAATGTGACACAAGAAATTTCACTTTTTTTGAACAACGTTATATTTACTTTCTGTAGACGAATGCGGTGACTTGAGTAGCACATTACTTACACGATGTGTTTCTGTAATTATAATGAAATGGAGATAGGAAATGAACAGAGATGTCTAAAGGACTGATGTGAGGTTGTAGCCTAGAGGTATTCCACTGGGTGATAATATTCAAATTATGTCTTAAAGCCTATATATTTCTACACAATGTCTGAGTGTATTTATATTTAAAGCAGCCATGTTTCTGAGTGTTGGAAAAAAAATATTCTTGCTGGTGGAATATGAAAAAACTAAGACAAGATAGCTGGTTTAATTTTGGTCAGGTGATGCCTAAGAAAAAACAAAGCTAGGTGCATTGCAAACATTGGAGACTAAAACAGCATTGTCAATATTTCTAAAGTGTTAATCAAATGACAACTACAAGCATTTTACCTTTATTAGAAAATACACAAATGTAAGGTATATGATGGTTTGGAATTATATAACCAGTCCTGTGAAAAAACTTCACCTATAAATTCAACATTGAAATTAATGAGAAAACACTGTAGCATTTCTATTTAGTGCTATAATTTAGTAGGTGACTGAAATTATTTCAACGTGTCAGAAAAAGTCCAATTTGCTTTCTGAGTTAGAATCATAGTATCATTAAGGTTGGAAAAGACCTCTGAGATCATCCAGTCCAACCGTCAACCCAACAACACCATGCCTACTAAACCATGTCCCAAAGTTCCACATCTACAGGTTTCTTGAATACCTTCAAGGATGGTGACTCCCTGGGCTGCCTCTTCCAATGCTTCACCACTCTTTCAGTAAAGAAATTTTTCCTAATATCCAATCTAAACCTCCCCTGGTGCAACTTGAGGCCATTTCCTCTTGTCCTATTGCTAGTTACTTGGGCAAAAAGACCAACACCCTCCTCACTACATCCTCCTTTTGGAGAGCAATAAGGTCTCCCCTCAGCCTCCTCTTCTCCAGACTAAACAACCCCAGTTCCCTCAGCTGCTTCTCATAAGGATTGTTCTCCAGGCCCTTCACCAGCTTTGTTGCTCTTCTCTGGATACGCTCCAGTGCCTCAATGTCCTTCTTGTAGTGAGGGGCCCAAAACTGAACACAGGATTCAAGGTGTGGCCTCACCAGTGCCCAGTACAGGGGCACGATCACTTCCCTACTCCTGCTGGCCACACTATTCCTGATGCAAGCCAGGGTGCTGTTGGCCTTCTTGGCCACCTGGGCACACTGCTGGCTCATATTCAGCCAGCTGTCAACCAGCACCCCCAGGTCCTTTTCCACTGGGCAGATTTCCAGCCACTCTTCCCCAAGCCTGTAGCACTGCATGNCTGCTCCCTGTCCCCATCTTCCAGCTCCTGGGGGTTGATACCCCGGGGAGAACTGGTCTTGCTATTAAAGACTGAGGAAAAGAAGGCATTAAGTACCTCAACCTTTTCCTCATCCCTGGTGGCCATGTTTCCCCCCGCATCCAACAAGGAATGGAGATCCTCCTTGGCACTCTTTTTGCAGCTACTGTACTTGTAAAAACTTTTTTTATTATCTTTTACAACAGTGGCCAGATTGAGTTCTAGCTGGGCTTTTGCCTTCCTAATTTCCTCTCTGCTTGACTTAACAAGATCCCTGTACTCTTCTTGAGTTCCCAAGTGAACCATGTGAAATCATGGTTTCATATCTGGCATATTTTAACAACTTCATGATACAAATTAGCTTAGGAGGATTCCAAAATAATTGATTTTGTTGTTGTTGTTATTTTGCATTTTAGATCTCCACTTAATGATTGAAAGAATTCTGAATGAGCTTGTCACAGTGTTAAACAACAAGCACCAAAGTTCAGATTATGTTTCAGCTTCCATTTGTTCTCTGGCTGCTGTTGCTCTAGCACTCCGAAAAGCTCACTGTAACAGCTGAAGTTTTCCATGTTTGGTTTGAGTTTTTTTTTTCCTCCTCTGTGATCCATTTTGAAGGTTATAGAAAAAAATGTTTACAAAATAAAGACAGTAAAGTGAAACTTGAAAGTTGCTTACTTTTACTTGAAAATTTCCAGGTAGCTTGTCTAATGATATGCTAGCACCTTAATCAGCATGCACAACAACAAAAAGAACAACAAAAAACCCACCAAGACTAAAAAATGGCAAAGATTCACTGCAAACATTTCAGTTATTTCAGAAAAACTGTGGGTGGTATCTATGTGTTCGAATGCATGGACAAATACTATTAAATCTATCAATAAATATCTACTATATCCACACTAAAAATCCACACTACTTCTTACAGGTAACAACAATCTTTGCTATTTTGAGTGCACGCTTCAGAATGTTAAGAACAGCAAACTTGAAAGCAGCAGCTACCTAGCTGAGGATGATAATACTTGTAGTTGTGTGTACCCACAGCTAATTACACTGTCATTGCAAACTGGTACAGAAATACATTATTTTAGCTGCAAATCATACTTTTCAGGCATTCCACCTGTTCTCTTGGACACTTCTAGGCTCCAGCCCTGCTGTACAGTCCCATAGCTTATGTCTGGCTTGCTGCCAAACACAAATAGCTCTTCTGACTACAAGAACAAAAGCTTAACCTAAAGGGCTAAATTCTTCTTTGGCTCACGCTGTGTGCAGATACCCTTGGCTGCATATATTAAGTCAGCACATCTTTTCTTCTGTTGAAGTGGAATTAGACATAGGTAAAATTTTTCATGTAAACTTTTAAGTTAAAATGCAGATTTAGCAGTACTAAAACAATAGTTTCAAGCAACTTATTGGCTTAAAAATACCTGATTTTATTTAATAAGAAATGGAAATATTTTGTTTCATTTATAATTTTCAGTTTTGACAAAAATATTTGTAGAACAGCTGAAAAGAGTAATAATGATGCTAATACTAATAGTAATACTGTTCCAGTCAAATAAAACAAATCAATTTTATACAATAAAACTTTGTAACTGTTTTGTACTTATGCAAAACCTTTTATTTTTAACAAGATTAATTTATTTGTTTTCCTTTTATAACAACTTTCTCTGCTTCTTTTCTCTCCAAAAGTGAAACATTGGCATAAATTGTCAGAAATTTTGTTTTACTTAGCTTTACATATATGTGCTACTGAATAATCAATAAGACACTCTGACGTAAACCTTTGCATGTCAAAGAATTTGTAAATTGAGAGTGAGAGACCTGGTATGTATGCTGAAGTGTTTTGTGGTTTGTTTGAGGGTTTTTTATTTTGTTTTAAAAAACTATGGTAAGCTGATTCAGTGCTATCAGACCACATGAAAGATTTGCTCAGACAAGAAGTCTTGCTTATGGAGGAACCTGTTGACACCAAATAACTCTTTTTTTTAATGGGAGAAATTACTGGGGAAAGCAAATTTAATGTTCTCCAAGTACATGTGTTTTAGAGGATGGCTAGTGAATTAGGTCAGCATTCAAGTAGCTGTAACACCATTACTGTTTGCAATGGGAGCTTTAGTGGAACGTGATGTGATTTGGTCATATCCAATGCAGCAAGCAAAATGACAGTTCAGGATCTGAACGTACTGTGCTAAAATTAATCTTTTTACCCCTTTCTTCACTATTCAGACAATGGACAGCTTGGACCCCGGCTACAATTGAAGTGGCATTCGGTCTCTTTCCTTGGCAGTTGACAACTGCACTGCAATGGTGAAAACAGTTTTGAGATCACATTGAAAGGAATGCATATAGCCAAAACTGTACTTGAATCAAAGTACGTCTAAGGGGAAGTGATCTATCTAAAAAAAAAGTAAAGTTCGTTACAATGAGACATGAGTCCTTTTTCTAGAATAAGTGAGAGACTTCATTGAAAATTCAGGCTGACTGACTTCATGAAAATTTTGTCTACGTTTCTGGACAAAGACCATAGACTTACTAACTAGTGTGTTGTGCTGAGCTTCATGAAGTTCAAAGGATCAGCCTAGGGAGACAAATTTTATTGATGGTTTCCAAAACACATTTTAATGTTCTTACAGTTGATAGAAGCTAATAGCTGTGGAAAAAAGTGAAACTGCTACAGCTTACAAATCGGTAAAAACTCTACCCCAAGAAGCTGGGGCCCATATAAGCAAGTAAATAAAGGATTAAGATCTTCATGTGAATGCTTCATAATTAGAGTACAGAATTTGTTTTATGGAGACAATTATAACTAAATGTGTTTCTCTTCAGGGTTTTCTGCTTGGAGCCAAGGCCATTTCTATTATGTTCTTACCATTGTTCTTCCGGTATTTTATGTTTATATTTTTGTGGGAACTCTTTTTCAGAAATATGTCCTATAGTAATCATTTCTATCTGATCTGACATTGTCTCTTACAATGTCAGTTAGTTAATGTTATTGTGAGGCTTGGAATGTATTAGAAACTACTTGGATGACTGGTAGCTACATTAAATGCAATTGGAGTTAAATAGGCTATTAATCAGCACTCGGTGATTACTAGGTCTGAAGTTCTCCTGAGTGATTTGTTTTGAAAAATGTTATGCTGGTACAAATAGAAGAGATTTCACTATTACACTAGCCTTCATAATATTGATAAATTTTTGAAACTGCTATTATTTTTTCCAATATTTTTTCAAGATTCTTATTAGGCAAGTAATATAAGGTTATTTCATTCAAAGTTCTGAGCCAAATTCTGACTTTTTGCTTTTGTGAAGGCTGCCACTAACTTTTATTTGGTTTGCTTCCCCGTAGCTAAAAGTAGAGTGTAGGCTTTTATGGGTTGTGAGTTTATAATTCTATTTTCTAATTTTTAATGTTTTAAATTGTCATATACAGAGACAACGAGAATGGCAGCTAGAGCCTTAAGGAGTTTGAATTTATCAAGATTTTCTTCCTGCACACAGGAACCTGTTTACTGAGATGCAGCATGTTTTAAGATTATTTTAAAATATTTTTGTTGTCTTCAGAAGTTTTACTAACAATCAAAGTATCTGGTAGATTCATTTTTTAAAAACATCTTGAATTATGTTTCATGGTCATAGTACAGAATACTGAAGTGTCTACAGAAGCAATGTGCCCCTCTTTCTCTATTAGTGCAATAAAAGTCAATAGTTCACAATACAGTCTTCCAACATTTAAATTTTTTCTTGTTTTATGGGTTGAATTGTGTTTATGTTTCACTTCAGCAAATAGATAAGTTAAATGCAGAAGCTAATAAAAAGTTAACATAAATGAACATTAACTTTCAGTGGTGGCTTCTGGGTGTCTAACCTGAAGACTAAGTTTCCAGGGTTTGAGTTCAGTGCTGTCTTTATGTGCACACACCTACATTTTCTCAGATTAAACATTCAGATTCTGGAATACAAACCTCCAGATATTTTAGAAAATGTGATTCTGAGATTTCAAAACAAGATAAAAAATAATTTTGTTTTGCTGTGCAATTACTTTTCTAGAGTAACTTCTTGTGTATGTAAAGAACTTCATAAAAATGCTCTTCATTAATAGTGAAAATGACATCTGTGATATCTAGTGAGGTGTTCAGCTGAGTGATACCTGGATTTTGAAATATTTCTTACACATATAATTATACTCAGGAATATGTAGCCAAAGACACTGGAAAGTTTACCTACATGAAAACTGACAACTGAAATTCTTCATTTCACAATAAGTTAGCAGATAAATTGTAAAAAAAAAATTAGTATTACTACAAATTCACACATATGAGTAAATAAGAACCTCAGCCATGTTCACAATACAAGCATTGTTTGGGAAGACACTCTTTTAGATAAGAACTTGGTATGTATATTCTGATCTGGAAGATAAACTGTTGCAAAAAATAAGGCAGAAGAAAACCTACAAATGATAAATTCTGAAAGTCTGGTTTAGCAAATCTAAGTACAATATAGCCCATTTAGAATGCTGGTTTACTTGATTGTAGTAGAAGATATGAAAGCTCTGATTTGTCTTTAAAAAACTCTTTGCTAAGTATATATATATATANCACCTGCACTTCTGCAAGTATATATATGTATATATATATATATATATATATATATATATGTCTGATTTGATGTTTTGCCCTGAATTTAGAAAGAACCTAAAAGTATTAAACTGTTGGATGGATATCCTGACTTTTGTAATACGCTCTCCTAAGTATGACAGAAAATGTGATTGCACTATTGGTTTTCAGGCTCTAAACTTTATAAGGAGGAATTACCTTTGTTATGATATGTTTGCTCAGTGGGGGCCTTCATTCCTCATTTTCAAGCTCTAGCTATTACTGCAATACAAATATTAAATAATAAATGTTCCTATATTGCTCTTTCACAGTTTTGTAAGAGAAAACATGTTATGTTAAAACAAGACTATTCACCTTGGAATGTTGTTCAATTGAAAACTTATTATTTTAAAATTAAAAGCTTTCCACAGTATAGTCCATTTAGCATTTTTACTTATTGTCTGCTTGTAGTATATGTTGAGGAGATTAAAAGTCAACTGGAATCACAGTGTTTTTAAAAGCTGCCTGGTGTTTCAAGATATTATTTTTCCCCCCTCAAGGAAAACAAATTGAGACTCTCAAAGCCTATTAAATGTATGGCCTTGGTGAAAAGGCATATTTTAAAACCTGCTTGCAGGTTTTTCATTTAGGACTTGGCAAATTGTGGTTGGTGCAACAGTACCAAATTTTTATTCACTTGGAGTTGGATTTGACTTACATATTAAAACATATAGATGTGTATGTCTGCTTATAAGTGTCTACATGTAAGCTACATGTCTTGTGTACTCCTTTTGTTTTGCTCCTGGATGCCAGTAGGGTTTACTTTGGAGATATGTCTAGCTGGCCAGGTGAAACTGCTGCTTGTGTTGGTACAATGGAGAATTGTAGAAATGAAAGGAATGTTTATGTTAAAAATTAAATATGTAGTGAATTTATGAAACTCGGTGATGAGCAGAAGTTCAAAGACTAGAAGTCTCTGAATCATAATTTAATGCTGAGTCTTTTAAACTATAATTACAATCTGTTTTCAATTTCTAAGTCCTTCTTTCAGCTTGTTCTTGGATTGTAAGACTTCTGCTTTTCTAGAAAGCATTTTGAATATTTACACAGAAGTTATATTAAGCATGTTTTCTAATATTTTACACCATATTATACTTTTCTCTTCAGGATCTATCTATACTTTTCATCTGGTTTCATTCTTCTGTGACCCTTAGTACATATGATCAAAACATTGACAGTAGGAGCACACAAAAATTATTCTAGTTGATCAGGTCAAAACCTCATTTTAGGGCTTCCCTCCAAGCCGAGCTACTATTTGGTGCTTTGTTACAAACAACAAACAAATAAACAAACCTTCCAAAACTATGGGAAACAGGTTACATATGAATAACTCTTTTATATTATCTCCCACTTTCTGGCAATCAGAAAGTTAGGAATTTCCTGAGACAGTTTTTCTTCTTCAGGGGTGTTGTGGTTTAACCNTGAAAAGTCCTTGACTAGTGTAAGCACTACTCAGCAACAACTAAATACATTGGTGTGTTATCAGCATTATTTTCATACTAAATCCAAACCACAGCACTATGCCAGCTACTAGGAAGAAAATTAACTCTATCCCAACTGAAACCAGGACAAGGAGTGTGTTAAATAAGTATTGGTGGTTCTATGGATTTGTCTAATCTTTCCACCAGGACCCTACAATTTAGGCAGAGAAAATACTATTATATTCAGTGTCTGTTCTTCTATCTCAGGATGTGAACTTCAGTCAGACTTGAAAAATTAATAAAAAAAATCCCATAGCATTTGTTTATATTCAGTTCTGAAAGTGCTAGGTATTCCTGCGAGGTTCTGAGTTTCTTGGTATTACTGAAGCCAGGGAAATGAGGGTAAGCAGCTTTCAGAATAAAATGCTCCATGTATTTTCATCTGAGTAAGTGTCTGAAGGCAACAGTCGTCATTCATTGGCAAAGCTCAAAAGGCTAAGACAATTGCTTAACAAGAAAAAAAGTCATATCTTGTGAGATCCAATCTAAGCAGAGGCACCACTCTAAAGATTGCTTACCTTCTCTCATTTTATTTCTTGTCAAAGACTAAAGCCAAGGTTTCTCTGCTTCTCTTTAGTATTTCTGCTTCTTTTTTATATATTAGTTCAAGAAGTGAAAATCCTTGACTACGGTGTTATCACCTTTTAAGCAACACTGGGGAAAGATAAATTGAAGAAAATACATTTGAAAATTAAGGAAATTACTCTGAAAAAGAAATATGAAAATGACCATGAAAAGATATGTTTATATTATTTTGTGAATAGTACTCTTCATTAAATAATAATTGGCAGTTTTCATTTGGTACTAAAAAGGCAATTTATCTATGATGTCTAAAAAAGAAAATGACATTCACATGAACAAAGTATTTTTCTGTTTTCTCTTTGACTTGCAAGGGAAAGTAATTGTAAAAAGATGATTGCCATCAATTGCCAATTTTTATCATAGATGAAACTGATGATTCCAGGTTGCAAATTCTTTGAAATAAAAAGTAAATAGGATATTGACTTTTTGTCACTGGTTGGGTGACAGGTGCCTTGCATAATGAAAGACAGATGTGCTTCTCTAACAGACAAATTCCCCCTTTCTGCTCAGCAGCTTGCAGTCTTTTGTGACTGAAATATGACCACATATGTTTTATTTCAGAACTGTTTTCAGCAGTTCTCAAGGTCTCCTGAGCAATCTCTGGTTAAGACAATGTAAGCCAATATAATTAGACTGGGTATCACTCTTCCATTGACAGTGAATGACAGTGTTAAAAATCACATGTTAAGAACCCCAAAAACTTGGTGTCATCTGTGCTTGCATTACAGTCTGATCTATTAGTCTGCATGCAGGTGAGCATTCCACTCAATTATATGTAGGAATTATTATTATTATTATTATTATTATTATTATTATTATTCCAAGAATTTGGCATAATGACAACCTAGAGATTTCTGAGGAAACATATTCTGTCATGAAAGGCAGGTACACCAGAGAAATTGGTTGCATTTTACACTGGAATAACTGTCAGAGCAGAGGAAGAAGGGAACAAAAATCTTGCCTGAATAGGTTTCTCATTGCAAAATAATTCTGAGTTATCATCAGGCTGGGCAGAAGGATTATGGCAATTTAATATAGAAACATAATCATAGAATGGTTTGTGTTAGAAGGGTCCTTTAAAGACGATCTAGTCCAGATGGTCTAGTCCATCTCTGCCATGGGCAGAGACATCTTTCACTAGATCAGGCCACACAAAGACCTGTTCATCCTGACCTTGAATATTTCCAGTGATGGGGCTTCTTCCCATTCCCTCACTGTAGGGAAACACCTTCTTTGGACAACCTGTTCCAGGGCCTCACCACCCTTATAGTGAAGAATTTGTTCCTTATGTCCACTCTAAACCCATCCTCTTTCAGTTTAAAACCATTGCCCCTTGTCCTGTCACTACAGCCTCTGGTAAAAAGTCTCTTTCCATCTTTCTTATAAGGCCCCTTTAATTATTGAAAAGCCTCAATAAGGTATCCCCAGAGCCTTCTCTTCTCTAGGCCAAACAACCCCAACTATTTCAGCCTTTTTTCATAGGAGAGGTGTTCTAGCTCTCTGACCATTTTTTGTGGCCCTCCTCTGGACCTGATTTAACAGGTCTGTCTTGTAGTGTGGATCCTAGAGCTGGATGCAGTATTCCAGGTGAGGTCTCATGAGAGCGGAGTAGAGGGGGAAAATTACTTCCCTTGCCCTGCTGGCCACGCTTCTGATATGATTGGCTTTCTGGGCTGCAGGTGCACATTGCCAGCTCATGTCCAATTTTTCATCCATCAGTATGCCCAAGTCCTCAGGGCTGCTCTCAACCCGTTCATCCCCCAGACTGTAATGACATTGGGGACTGCCCCCACCCTGTTGCAGGGCCTTGCACTTGGCTTGTTGAACTTCATGAGGTTCAGATATGCCCACTGCTCAAGGCTGCCAAGGTCTTTCTGGGTAGCATCCCTTCCCTCAAGAATATCAACTACACCACTCAGCTTGGTCTCATCTGCAAACTTGCTGACTCAACTCCAGTGTCTATGTCATTGATGAAGACATTAAATAGTATTGGTCCCACTATGGACCCTTGAGGGACAACACTCATTACTAGTTTCCACTTCGACATTGAGCCATTTACTATAACCCTTGGATGCAGCCATCCAGCCAATTCCTTATTCACCTAACAGTCCATCAAACATCCATCCAATATCCATCAAACCCATATATCTCCAATTTAGCAGCAAGAATGTTGTCAAGGAACTGTATCAAAGACCTTGCAGAAATCTAAGTAGATGACATCTGTAGTTCATTCCTTGTCCACTGATGCAGTCACTCTATTGTAGAAGGTTACTTGATTAGTCAGGCATGATTTGCCCTTGGTAAAGCCATTTTGGTTATCTAATCACCTCTCTGTCTCCCATGTTTCAACATATGGAATCTGTTCCATGATCTTACCAGGCAAGGAGGTGAGGCTGACTGGTTGGTAAAACACAGACACACAATTTTTGTTGTCATTAAAATGTGAGCTGTATGGTTTAAAAGAGTAAGCAGGAAGAAACACCAGTGACTGTTAAAACTTTAGATTAGTTATGATCTATTTATAAATCTACACCATTTCTAGCTACACAGAAAAAACAGAGATACAGAGAATCTAAGTGACTCTAGAATAACAGGAGTTAATAGAAAGCTATTTTTCAGCATATGGGCCTTGCCTTAGTTTCTGAGCACGTGAAACAATATTTTAGGGTGCTACATAAGTAAATGGGGAGCAAAGTATTAGGGATAATGTGATGAATTTGAAAGACAAGACACACTCTTTGTCTTATTCTGTTGCTTTGTGCTTACCATATTCCTTTACTCCACTCAGCCTACCACTTAGTAAGATGAACAGTTATGTGGCAGTTGGTCAGTTGGTTGAAATCAGGCCAGATGCCTTGAGAATTTGAAACACCCTAGTACTCAAGGTATTGTTTTATGAGACAGGCAGTATAAAAGGTATAAAAAAAATATTAGAAGTATTGCAGAACAGGCTTTTCACAGTTGTTGCCAGATGAAGCAGGATAATAACATGGAAATGTCTGCTTTTGGTCACCTTTGTTTTTATTAAATATGATTTAAGACAGTGACATCCTAAAAGTAAAGGGATATTTGCAAGGTATCCTGTCAGGCCTATTTTTTTTGTTGTTGTTGTTGTTTTTGTTTGTTTGTTTGATCTCTGAAGCTAAGGGTTTATGCTGTTACTACTACTACTACTACTACTACTACTACTACTACTACTACTACTACTACTACCAAGCTACAGGTTTATGCTATCTACTGTCACAAGACAAGTAGAGGTTCTCAGCTTAAGAATAGCTATCAACACTTGCCTCCTAGATGTTGGTAGATGTGGCTAAATTCTAGTGATAGCATTTAGTATCACAGGATTAGCATCTAGATTGGCTGGGGGTTATATATCCAGTTGGGACATTAACTATGAATTAGATGTGAAAGAGATTAAGAGAACCAGGTCAAAAGGGACAGCACATGAAAAGGCATCTTACTGATTTCAAACTGCAGGATCAATTAGTCAAATCTTGATCTCATGAAAATCAGTGGTGGGCTTTTTTCTGACTTTAGATGGAAATTGAAGTCCATATTATAATAATTCTATGTTTCTGCAGATTTTCTTTTGTGAATGTCACAGCATTGTAATTCCAGCATTCTGTGTTCCATATTTATTTATTTTACATTAATTATTAATTTTCAGCCCTCAGAAATGCAGAACAAAACTCATTGTGGCTTCATAAACTGGTTCACAAAGGATAGCTATTGCAAGTGTGTCTTTTTACCAGAAGATTGTTGTGAGCCATCTGGGACAGAGTCCAAAATTTCTTCTTCCCAATTATAATGAAAGCTGAGCTTTAAAAATACATTGCCAGTATGTTCTTTCAGTACAATTATTGTTATAAAAATTAATTCAAGGTATAGTATGTTATACCTTATCCTTACTGTAATCTTTATTATGAGAACAAGGTAGTGCTAATTTAATAACTCTTAGAGTGTACAAGACACTGGTCTAATGTACCTAGTAGTGTGTTTAGCTGTTCATACGTAGATTAACTATGTATTCCACAGCCGTCAACAGGTAAACTTGTTTTTAAAAATGCATGAGGTATTGATTTTATTTCTTCAGCAAAGGACATAATGAGAACACAGCATGTCACAGCAGGAATCTGTCCTCGTGACAATGATTGCAATGAGAATAGAAATATAAACTTGCAGTCCACACCATTTTCTAAAGGCAAGAAGGTTTTGGTTTCACTACTTTCTCACTTTTTACTTTCTTCTTTTACATCAAATCTTGTGTTGTAGCAACCCAGTTCTGCTCTCAAGTCATCCAGATGATTCATCTTCAGAGAACATGAATCCGTGAATGATCAGAGATGATCTGAACTTATTTTTCTTATTGAACATGTTGAATAGGTTACTTCTCTCTCTCTCTCTCTCTGGTTCTCCTCCTGTTCTATTTCTCCAGTAAAGTGCCATCCTAACCACCATACCAGATTGCAATTAGACTGAAGATCAATGGATACAGTTAGCATTTATACAAACATATATTTGTGTATATATATAATTTATCTTCTCCTTTATCTTCCATATACTGCTTACTTTCTCCACTTGTCAGCTTCTTTGGATAAGCATATAGCACACTGTGAGTGATAGCATGGTTCAAATAGTCCATGATAATCATTGTTTGCTTTTAAAGTGTGGAATTTAGGTTTTGGTTTTTTTTTTAATTATAGCCAAAATGGATTTATTTTCTTTTTTCAGATTTCTATGTGCAGTGACCCCGGTAGAGGCAGGTATCTGGCATCTGTTCTGGATCTGCTGAAATAACAGAAGAGAAGCTTTAAGAGTTATTTTTCATAGCTGTTTCCCTTACTCTACCTTGATGTATGAGATGTTCATGACTTCTGTTTCTTTTTTCAGTAGCTTTTTTGGTTGGATTGTCTTTTCCTCTTTCTTCCCACATGACTCTATCTCTTTCACCCTCTTTGTACACACTTTTTATATTCCTTTTAGCCACTCATGACTTCAACTATTATTTCTCTGCCAACATTCATTTACTTTATGCTTCTACCTTGTCTTTATTCATCTTACAGAATCATAGAATCATTAAGGTTGGAAAAGACCTCTAGTCCAACCATCAACCCAACACCACCATGACTATTAAATGCTAAATCATCTTCCCTCTGTAGTCACAGAAAGGTATCATGCTGCTCATTTTACACAAAGCCAAAACTGAATATTTTCTAAAACCCTTCTAATTTTTACCACATTATTATCCTTGATATTTGTTGCAAGATTACTCATTTTCAGTTCTTCTCTCTATTTTCTTGCATATCTCTAAGTTTGTGTTTTGTCATTCACCTGCTAAAAACTGAGGTATGCAGTCCAGTCACACATTAACTCCATTTAATATTTTCAGTTAGCATTCTCACCACAGAGCTGTGGTTTTTCTTATAAATGACTGTGGCCTTATATTGCTACTAATCTGAGCATTTTGAAAGCTTAAGGGAAAAACATTCTTCCACACTCATCTAATCTCATTGATGTTGGTTGGCTTGTGGATGCAAAAATGAAAGGAGGATTTGGACAACTGTTTTTGTAGATACTGTATATCTCCTTGTAAATGTATTTCTAAGTGACTGAAGCTTAGCTATATATTTTGTGATGATTTACTTTATTTCTCTTTATTCTCAGCATCCATTTGCCACTAATGTTGATAAAAGCACAGATTCATGGAATGCAAACAATATGCCCGGCTCAGGTTATAGCCAAACAAGAAGCAAGACTACTGTCAAATTTTCATTGATTATATGACAATAATATTTTGCTTAGTAGCTACTCTGTACAAACTGAGAAAGATAGATCAAGTGTTCTGGAACTGTAATGATAAACCCATAAACAAGCTGTGCAATCAAAAGAAGACACAGACAAATGTAGAACAGGGCAAGTAAACTACTGCAATCAGTCTTTGTGATACTTCATATTAAGTAGGCTGGTAATTTGCTGTGACTTGTCACAACTTCCTGTCACACAAACCTTATGCTGTCAATATTCTATTTACATTGCTTGAGTTACTGTGCTTTGGAGGAAAAACCTCACTTAACCCAGGAGACCATATTGACTTTTCCTTGTGTTTTAAACTAATTGTATCCTTGTTAATGTTTGATTCACCTATTGCTGTAATTAAAACATACAGGGTCAAGTAGCTTTCAACAGAAATTTTGTTCAAGTCAGAAAATATAACCTTGTATTTTTAGTGGTGAAGTTTAAGAGCAATATGATGAAACTGGAAATTCTTTTCTAATTCCTTTGTAGAAAAGGTCCTCTCCTCAGCACTGAGGAAGCCACAGCTGGAGTGTTGTATCCAGTGTGGGGCTCCCTGGTATGAGAGGAACATGGACATACTGGAGTCCAGTACAGGGCCATGAAGATGCTGAAGGGCTTGGAGCATGTGAGCTATATAGAGAGGCTGAGAAAGCTGGGACTATTCAGCCTAGAGAAGAGAAGGCTCAGGGGGATCTTATCCATGTATATAAATACCTGATGGTCATGGGGAGGGAGTAAAGAAGAAAGACTTTTCTCAGTGGCACCTTGTGAAATGCCAAGAGGCAATGGGCACAAACTGAAATACAGGAAATTCCACTTAAATACAAGGAAAAACTTTTTTACTGTGGGTGTGATTGAACACTGAACATGTTGCCTGGAGAGGCTGTATAGTCTCCATCCTTGGAGATACTTAAAGATATCCTTGGAGTTACCTTCTGGACACAGCCCTGAGCAACTTGCTGTTGGTGACATTACTTTAAGCAATGATGTTGGACTAGATGATCTGCTAAAGCTGCTTCCAAGAGGCCTGTCATTCTGTGATTATGTTGAAGTGTTTCTAAATTGTTTTCTTCACATTAGGTAAGTAGACCTAGTAAACTTAAAGCAGTACACCTTAATAAATTGTTTGTTTGTTTGTTTGTTTGTTTCTTAATTAAAGATGTTATGCATAGCCCATCCAATCTTTTTTTAAAATTAAAATAATAGATGATTAAGTAATTTTTTTGAAGGAAAGTTCATGAACACAATGCAAATTCTTTCACACAGCCCAACAAACTTATTGATAATGTTTAATGGTATGTTGTCGTTGTAGGGACGGACACAACACACACACAGCAATTGTTGTCAAAAAGAGAGAGAGTTTATTGTCTAAACAAGCCCTTTTATATCTTTCTTAAGAATGTGTGTCCTTATATGATTGGCTCACTCTTGGCTCACTCAAAACCCAACAGTTCATAATTGGATGACTTTCTCTTTGTTGTAACTTCAATAAGCTTTCTCTACTTGCAGTCTGGCAGTTACTTAATCTTGTTTCCCCAGCTCTTCTTGGGACTCTCCGGCCTCTTCAAAGGTACACGGGTATCTGCTCAAGGTCAATGTTAAACTTGCATTCCAATCCCTTGGACCAGCTGAGGTCTCCCACAGTGCATAGTAACACAAAATATATAATTTGATTATGTTCATTTTACAAATAAAGAATCTGGAATTGATAGAATTCAGTTTTAAATGTGTCTAGTAGATCAGAAATTATATTAGTTTGTCATGTATTCTCCCTACTACCTTCAAAAGGAAATCAAGAAAATCTGATTGATTTACTTATCCATGTGAAGAACAAGCCTATGGTTCTTAATTTACATGCCATTCTTAAATATCTAATTATTGTTTCAATTTTGATTGATGTTAATTATCTTCCTTTAGAGCATTTAATAGATCTATAGGCTGTAACTTTCAAAAGGATTTTCAGATTTTATTTGGATGTTGGACACCGAACTCATGTAAGTACTGAGAAAATACAACCTTTTGTTTCCTTGTACATTAGAGAAACACTGTTTGATATTAGAAAAGCTTTTTGTTTCCTAATACATATTCCTACATCAAATGTCAAGCTCCTAATATGAATTAAGTCTCTCTATCAATTCAGGAGGGGGTAGTATAGTGAGTGGAAATAATGAGATTATAGTAAATGACTGGAGTATATTCTGCTGTTAATGTGGTGCCAAATTCTACAAACCCTTATTTATTAGCATTCATCATACCTACAAAACAAATATAGGCTCATGGAATGGACTATCTTCTAAGACTGGAATGTGTTATCTTCTTTCCGGGGAGGATTAAAACATAAATGGGATGGAGGGCTGAAGCATTTACCTGTGTTTTACCTGATAATAGCATAATTTTATAACCAAGTGATGGTGATCCAGGAACTTTCAGAAGGATTAAATACATGGAAAAAAATAAGCAAAAAAGTGGGAAGAGCTGGGGAGAAAATTGGGAAGAAATTTGTTTGACTTTATTTTTTAAATAGGAGTGTCACTCATGTTTCTGTCACAATAAGACATGTGGGGAGTGATGCTGCAGCATCCAGAGACAACAGCTATCTGCCTATAGAGAAGAATGTAACAGAACCTACATGTTACTATGATCAGTGTATTACTAAAATGTGTCAATACTTAATAGTCCTTTAGGAAAGACTGTTAAGATAGGAATTTTTTGTGTGTGAGTTAACCCAGTGTGAGTTATTCAATTTATTCCAGTTTGTGCATTGCTGGGTTATGCTAGCAAGGGATAATTCTGAGAAAAAAAAGGGATAAGAAGGGACTTTAAATTAGTTTTATCCTTAATATTTCTGTTGTTCTGGTCTGTTTCTTACAGTAATCAGATTTAAAAACAAACAAACAAACAAACAAAACTACCGGGCTAGAATATGATTTTTCATTTATCTAGATGCAATAAAACCACAGGAATTGGTGATGTTGGAAAAAAGACTGTCATATATCCCATCCTTCTACACTTACAATCAGAATACACATCAGGAGAAATCATATGTGGGATCAAACTTTTCATTTTTGTCAGTTTTCTAAGCAGAAATTGGTCACATCAATAAATAATAATTTTTTAGCGAAGAAGGTGCTGTCACCAAGAAATAATAAATACTGTATTAGCATCTTACAACAAAGATTCCTATTCAGACTGTCAAAGGGTTTAAATATAGCAATTTACATCACATTATTGTGTATAATAGTGAATCGGGATTTGGAAGTTATCTAGGGACTTGGAGCAATTTGTTGTCAATTATTAGGGAAAAAGGCAATGAATATGCTTCATTTTCCTTGATAAAAATATTAATTCTACTTGTTGTTGACTTTGCTTTTTCGTCAGGTCACAGACAGTACTTTTAAAAATGACAAGTATGTATCCTTTTATTTTGATTCAATTATTTTTGAATAATACATTTATTGAGGATTAACCTTTCCTAGAATCAAAATTCAGAAAGTCTGGCTGTAGCTGTTGCTTGCTTAGTTCACTTGGGGAAATGCTGGCATTTCCTATTAGTACAAGGAACTTAGGCACTCAGTGTGGCTTAGATATGACTGCACTTTTGAAGTGCAAGACAAAAATTCTCTAAAAAGATTCTAACCTCTCATGTGTTTGAAGAAACATAGACTCTTTCTGCATATGAATATTACTGTGGTGCTAAATGGTACTAAATGGTACTAAATAGTACTAAAATGCTGGTGCTGTACATCCCAGATAAGCTGAGTTTCTTAGCACCTAAAAGACACCTGAATTTATTTGCAGCTCACAAATAAGGATTGTTGTGACTGAGACACAAAATAGTCATCATACAGGGAGCTTGTTTGAGCCTACCTGCATTATTGGGTTCTACTGTTACAGTAATGATTTTTTTTTTCATTCGTTATTAATACTTGTGAAAAATACATGACCATTAGAACAGATGCTAGAGCTCAGAACTATCCTTCAAAATTTAATGCAGGAATCCATAAATTACTCTGCTGAGCTCTTTCATTTTCAGTTTATTCCCAGGTTCTTGAATCTTGTATTTTTGGCTGAAGACTCTTTCATAGAAAATGCATTAAAAGTGAAGCCTCTGCCTCAGCTTCCTGGAGTAAGGTGCTCAGGACACTCTGCTGAGAAGGAAGCATTTGAAACCGTTTTGACTTAAAAAAAAAAAAAAACAATTAAAATTTCTCATTTCTGAGAGGCAATAAGTGCTTGCCTGTTGTATAAAAGCTCTGCTTTGGAAAGAAATGTTTGAATCAATGAAGGCAGTTCCATATCAGTTCAAGGTAAAAACAAATCCTAAGATTTTAACACATCTCTCTTCTCATCTGTTCTTATGTCTCTTTTCTTTTTCTTTTGCTTAGGGATGTTCCATCACCTACTGTACTGGTTGCTGTGAATCGTTTTTCTAGGCATCTTCACTGTGGAAGGCATATGAGTAACTATCTCAGGAGCAAATTGGAGTCTGGCACTACAATATGGCATCATCATGTCTGTTTTTTTGTCAATCCTTGCAAGTTCATTGTCACTGGAACCTACAGACTGACCCAATATGTTTCCCATATCCACAAGTTAAGAAAAATATTCTTATTCATACTGCTAATATCAAACTCAAAATATTTGCCAACTGTTTAGCAGTGTTTCGAAAACAAAACTTATCAATATTAGTATGGCAGAGGAAAACAGTGGAGGTTTCTCATATATTTTTATTTTCCATTTTAGGGTATGGGCTCTCATTTCTGTCAGTGGAAACGCTGACTGTACCGTTATAGAAGAGATTGTTTCAACTATACATTGAAAATCCAACTGGAACTGCTTTGAATCTTATGATATGCATGAATGCAGGCATTTAAATAGGAGGGACTGGAATAAAATTTCTTGCTGAAGCTTTAAAAAACATTTCTGTAATCAACAGGCCCAAGACCTGGGAAAGCTAAGGCAAAGAAAGCATTCATCTTTGGGTGCTTTCCGCAGTCTTTGGTCACTCTGCAGTCAGCTGAGTGTAATCCAGATATCAGCTATGCTACAAATTTAATAATGTTTTGGGTTCAAGTGGCATGCTGCAGCATTTATATATGTTCCTTAATTTTCTCTCCCCCATATCACCAAAAGGGTGGACTCTAATCAATTACCTCTTGGAAATACTTTCTGGCATTTGCTATCAGCCCAGCTAAAGGTTCAGATACCATATAAGGTTCTTAGCTGACATAAGCCAAACACAAATTAGGCTGCATACCAGCAATTAAACATTGTTGATGAATTTTTACTAGTGCTTGAGCTCCTGCCCTGGCTTTGCGCTATTTGTTAGTAGATGTAATAGTTGCAGAGACCTGTTTGTTATAGTAGCCTACCCCTGAGTGGTATAGGAATACTTAAAATCTCTGAACTTCTGTTGGACAACCCTTGTTATCTCTATAGATATAGACCTATGAAGAAGCCTTCCAAAGGCCCTATTCAGCCTGTGTACATTTTCAGTGGATCCATTTTACTTCATGAGAGAGGAATAGTTTTTCTGAGTTTGTATTCTATTCATCTGTTCCTATAAAACCATAATATCAGAATGTTTAGAAGTGTATTAACTGCCTTCAGTATATTTGTCATTGTTGGCTCATTCCTCTTTAGAAAAAAAAAAAAATTCTTACATTTTGCCTAGTAGTGTCTTGACAGAGTTTCTAAAATGCCTTAATATTTTTGCATGTAGCTGTGTTCCTATATGTGTATGTTTAGTAGATATTTTCCCTAACACTTGTAAAAATATATGGTATAGTTTGCAAGAGTTAATGATTTCTGTAAAAGTTTATTTCAGACCTACCTCTTGAAAAAATTGTCCTTCTAACAGAGATGAACATTATCTTTGAGGAAATGATTACATTGTGCCTCAAAAGCCTCAACCTTAATGTCTCATCAGTTTTCAGC